>JAUBOD010000667.1:8490405-8503744 GCA_032353885.1 Nothura maculosa
GGAGCGAACAAAGCTGCCCCCCCCCTCGCGGGGTCACTGGGACCCGGGAGGGGGGGGCACGGGGGAGGTGTCGGTGCGCGGGGAGGGGGGGCGGGCACTTTGTTCCCGTTTCCATGTTTATTTGCGTCCTTTCCAGTTTTGCGGCGCTCCCCATCCCCCCGCGCCGAAAGGGGAAGCGAGACAAAAGAGCCTCTTTATTCGTCCCCGGCGCCGGCGGAGCGACGCGCCCGTGACAAAGGGCGGCCGCGGGGCCCGGCCCGGTTCGGTTCGGTTCGGCCCGGCCCGCGGCTCCGGCCGTGCCCCCAACTTTGGCGCGAGTTCCCCGGGCGGGATGTGCGCGCGGGGCCGCGGCGCCCGCCCGGGCTGCGCTGCGGGCCGCTCTATTATTATTATTATTATTATTATTATTATTATTATTATTATTACTATTATTTCGTTTTCCTTCCTCCCCCTCGCTCGCGCTTGAGCCTGTTGGGCAGCGATGAGGAATGACAGGAGCGCGCGCGGGGAGGGCTGCTTGGCTGCTTGCGTCGGAGGCTGGAATTCGCTGCGAAAATACAGCCAAGGGGCGATAAATAAAAGATGCCGCCTCCTCCGGGAGGCAGCGCCCGGCGCCGGGATCGGCCTCCCGGAGCGCCCGGGAGAGCGCGAGCAACTTCCCGCAGCCCTCGGAGCGGGGGCACCCAGGAGCGTTGGTGGGGTCAGTGTGGAGAATGAGAATAGGTGCTGATCCACACGGAGCATCCATGGCTGCTTCCGGAGGCTCCAGTGCGACCCAGGCGAGCGCTGCCCAAAACACTCCAAGAGCCCCTCCTGGGAAGCTCTGCGAAAAGATGGGACCTGGGAACCCCCACGGTGCCCATGTCCTGATGGAGGCTCCTGGCTTGGCTGGAGGCAGCTGTGGGATGAGCGCTCCTGGCGGGCTGGCTTCCCGTAGGGATCCCTGGGGTTCGGCTTGGAGTGGCCGTGTCCCAGCGGCTGTTGAGGGCTCTCGGCACCGGGCTGGATGCTCCTTGGGAAGCGGGAAGGTGTGAGCGTGGGAGCAGCCTTGGCTGCGGTGACCTGCGCAGGGTGGAGAGCGGAGCTGGTGCCGTGTAACGCGGCTCCGTGCGGAGCGCCCGGTTCATGGGAGCGCGTGTTTAGCCATCGTATAAATGTGAACTTATGTTATTTGCAGTGTGAGTAATGGAAACTCTGTCAATGTTTACTGTTGTGCTATGGAAAAGTGCAGTTATTGGACAAAGTACATTTCATTACATATCAATCCTAAGAGCCTTACTTGTTACTGTAAGCCAGGAATGGAGGGTTCGGTATCTGAGGGGGTGCATAAATCTCATTTTTAGTGCTGGTTAATGGGACCATTGGCTTCTGGGGTTTATGTTTTGCAATCTGCCCGTGCAAAACTTCCTGTCACATTTATGGCAGCAACTCTTCTCAAGCATCAGAGTTCCTAATGCCCGGATTTCACGCTCCTTTTCTAGAACCCTTGGCCTCGCGCTGCTTCATGCCCCCTCTAACTTTAGTCTCCTGTCAGAAATTGATAGGGAATCCTAAATAAAAGGAGGATAGCGCATTAGTCATACATGTAAGCGTTAATGATGAGGCAGAGAAGCTGTCCGCTAGTGCATTTTGAAGTTAAATGATACTGTGCCAGTGTAATAATTAGCGTCACTTCGTTTTGAAAGATTTTTCTCAAAAGAAGTTGATTTTACAACTCTCTTCCCATCAGATCTATTGATGGCCTTTTTTGCTTCTTTTCTTAAGTGGTATGTTTGAACCAGACAAAGGATGTTGTTTTTCATAGCCTATTTAAAATGATTCCGAATTCAGGCTTCTTCAACAACCCCTTTCAGACGCACAGACCAAGGCTTTTCCGCTCTGCTTGTTTTCCGCTTGTTCCACACTCAGTGTTTTCAGTGGGAATTGCGGTATAAAACAGGAGAGCCGTTGGAGTGGGCCTGGCTGTGTGGGGGGACATGGCGCCCGGCCCGCTCTGGCTTCGGCTGCGTTGCCGCAGGTGCCGGGAGTGCGTGGCCCATCCCGACCCATCCTGCCTGGCGCGGGGCGGATTCGCTCAGTCCTGGGCAAGGATGCAGAGCTGCCGTGCTGGGGAAGAGGGGCCATGGATGCTCCCCGGCCCGTTCAGAGGCGGGGATGGAGCGAGCCCTGCGCGCTGCTGTGCCCATGCACGAGGGACGGCGTCGGCTGTGCGGGCACTGACCCCGCCGCGCTCGCTGTGTCCCACGGCCCTGCTTGAGGGCACTGGGTGCCTGGTAAGGGCCTGTGGGGGCTCCTCTGCGGGGCAGGCCGGCCCGTCCCCGCTGCGTGGGCCTTGCTGGGGCTACCGGCCCACAGGGCCCGTAGCCCCTCGTGGGCAGCGTGGGGAAGGAAAATAGCATAGAGACCCAGCAACACCAGTGCTTGCCACAGCGCTCGGGCTCCGTGGGGACACTGGGAGCCGGGAGAAACCCTGTCCTGCCTCTGAGGAGGGAGGGTTCAGCCGAGCAGGCCTGTCCCTGTGCGACTGCGGGCCTGTCTGCCTCGGCCTCTAGGTGAGGTGTGATCGGGGATGTAGCTGAAAGGAGAGATTCCTCGAGTGTTAAGTAATGCTTGGAACTCCCTGGATGTTTCCTTAGCGGGTTCTTCAATGAAGCTAAAGGACTTGTGACGTCTTAAAAATTTTCTCTTCGTGAGAACTATTTATCTTCCTCAGGTCTTTATATCTTCTAGTGTTACAGCTCATTATTCCTTTTATTTTTTCTTTTTTTCCCTCAAATATGAGTTAAAACTTGGTAACATCTTTCAGAATCAGGATAGGCCCTCCGTTGTAAACTTCCCCCCTCCCCCCCCCCCCCCCCTCTTTGCCTCTCCCTCGTACCAGGAACAGGAATCTTTACAAGGCTCCGCCGGTCACTGCTCTCTTGTCTATTGTGATCAGCAACTTTCAGATCCTTTTCCAAGGCCATGGTTCTAGTAAATCTTTTTCTGTTCTTTATAGCCGTCCTTGCTCGCCTGAAACTGTAGAGCAGGCAAAGCAAATGGAATTTGTTTCACACGCGTAACGCTTAGTTGTTGTAGTGCCACCAGTATTGCATGAAACTCCTTTCCGTTGATAAATGACACTGTGTGTTAGCAGGGCTGGCTTGAACGTCCCAGTGCTCCATGGGATGGAGATGCTCCTTTTGGTAGACAAGACGTTCTGCACTCAAGCACGCACATGACTGCTCATGAAACATTATGTAGTAAAAGATTTTCTTAAATATATGTAGTGCTAAATGGCATGACTCAGTTAAGGCTGCCATTGCTGGAGCTCCTCTGTGTTGGCTTCCTGGTGTCCCGTGGTGCTGAAGGGTAGTGGAAGGGGGAGAGACTTGTGCCAGGGGAGGAGGTTGCACTGACCCCCTTGTGCTCCTCACACAGGCCGCGCTGGCCGCGTCTGCTGCCTGGCTGAGGAAACAGCCAGGGCTTCTGGGGCAGCTGGCCTGATGTTGGGGTTTGGGCAGGAATGTATGACTAAAACAACTAATCCAGAATTTGTTAATACAATATTGTGGTAGGGGAGTAAACAAACCATGTCTGACTTCTTGCTGGGCTTTTCTTGAGCAGCTTCCAGGACTATTGCAGTCTTGCAAAAACGTCTGCAGTGATTCCAGTTTCAGTTCACTTTAAGAAATATCTCCCAGTATGTCTCAGTTCCGGAACAAACTGGTGAACTCACTTTAAAATAAATCTCTTCCTGAAGAAGAGACATCTGAATGCATTCCAATTTCCTTGTTAGATTTGGAATGCAATGCATTAATTAGGGGACACACAAGCTATTTTTGGTGTGTATGCATGTGTGCTTTGATGTACTATCCTTGACCTTGAATAATTTCTTGGAAACCTTAAAAAAGTGTTCTTTCAAGACCAGGCTACTTTTAAAAAGCATGAACTGATTTATTAAGTTTTCCAAGTAAAGGCTTTCCCAAAGTATCAAACCTGAATTTCAAGAATATTTTAGAAAGACTCGAAAAGGTAAAAATAAAACCTTCTATTCTCTTTCTTTGTGACTATTAATATGGATTGTTTCTTTAAAAAGACAGTGTTGTTTTTCCTTAAAAGTAACTCCAGGACAGAAGTAACAAGGATCTGCAAATCATTTCCCATTAAAATATTTTAAATAGGCACCTTTTATAGAAACATTTTTATTGACTAAAAAAGAATCGTTATTTGTTTTGTGTCCGTTCTTCTATTTCTTATATTTTATTTCCTCCCTCATTTCGAGGCTTTCTTTTCTTGCAAGGAAGCGATTTTCACTTTCAGAGCTCGCTTTCTGTTCAGGAAAGTGATGCTGTCTCCGCACAGGCTCCCATGTTTGGATGTGGAGCAGCCTCAACGGGAGCCGCTCCTCAGGCCGGCAGCTGAGGCTCTTTCCTCTCTTCTCTCCTTCCTTCCTTCCCCCACCCCCGGCTGACTCCGAGACGCACAATTAATTAAAGGCAAATCCCTACGTCAGGGCAGGCTGAAAGCTCTTTGAAAGTCAGCGCTGGACCAATTGGCTCCTTTAAAAATCCCTGCTTATTCCTGGATGCCATGGTTTGTCACAGTGCTTGCTATTTTTCTTATAAACCTGTTAAAATGAATCTTTTTATTGGACTGGGTGACAGCTCTTAATGTAAAATTAATCTGTGGATTATGGGAGGAAGAGTGTGTTTACTGGAGAGAGGAGTAGTATGCTGGATTGCACAAAGCATCCTACATCTCCATGGATTCGAGTGTCATCTCCTATCTAGGTAATAGTTATGTCAAAAAAGAAAATATCCCGTGTTGTTGGTAACAAAATACTGCTGCTTGTTCAGGAATGCAGTTGACACCCTTTAACTTTTCCTCTTCAGCAGATTTTTCACTGGGGACTAGGTGGGAGAATTCAATGCGGTTTAAAAACAAAAAATAAAAGCTATTTAACCTGACAAAAGCTCTCCTGGTTTTTGAGCATGCTGTCAGTGACAGGAACTAATTTGAAATTTTGAAGAGCTTTCATCTGTAACAAGGGCACAGATTTAATGTGAATTCTGATTGCCTGGAATGCAGTCAGCCCGAGAGCATGTGAATACTTGAGCACTGTCCAACAGCTCCACTGCTTGCGCTGGGGGACGCGTCTCCTTGAACCAGCAGCTCGTCCTCTTGCTTTGCCACCCGAAGGACCTATGGAGAGCGCTGTTGTGTGCAGGTGGCTCTCGAGGTGACTGTCACCCCCAGTGCTGCTCTGCTCCCTCCTCTGCACCCCGTACAGTGACATCCGTGACGGCCTCCAAGGAGGCACCGTGCGGCCTTGGCCGTGCACCGGGTCCCTCTGGCCTTGGCCCCACCGCTGAGGCTGGGACGTCTGGGGAAAGTGTCCTCCAAGTCCCTGTCTGGAAATAGCTTTTTCCTGAGTTAATTCTGCAGATGTGTAAGCAGAGCAGGGAGTGGGGCCTGCTCCTAGGAACTGAGGAGCGGAGGATTCCTGTGCGCTGAAGTCAGAACTGATAAAAGGAGGAACTCGGTGCTTGCGCTAAAGGCTTCTCTGATTCGACACAACTGTGGAGATTGAAGTGTCTCTCACTGTAGACTTTTTACCTACATTTGATTAAATTCTTCTGAAAACTGAAAAAGCCCATCTGTATTCCATTCAAAAATGCCCCCTGTGCTCTATCACCTACTCTAAAAAGGCAAGCTTTTTTCTTTTTCCTTCTAACCCCACTTCCTTGTTGCAAGCGAGTGCGTATGACAATTTTTGAAGTATCTAGCAGACTTTTGCTTTGCAAGTGCCCAGGCAATGGCTGCAAAGGTCTGACGTTAATTGGAAGGATGCAGGAAGAGCTGTCAGGGAGCTTAAGTGCACGCTCGTAGAGCGAGCTGATCAGATGCATCGGAAGCTCATTTACTGAATTAACGTGCTCAAAATTCAGGTGACTTACCTTTTGTCCTGCTTTATTTAACAATCTGCCTGTTTACACAAGCCATCTTTCATTATTAATTGGTGTCAGACCTCTAATACGATATGGAAGTGTCTGAAAAATAAGTGGGGGGAAAACACATAATAGGAAAATTCACAGAAGTAGGTGCTAATATATCTTTATTGTGACTTTCTCTTTTTTGGCCCAAAAGTTAATTACATTCAAGCGATCCTTTTAAAGACTGAGAAAATCAAATGCGGCGGCGCAGGGTGACTGGGAAGGGAGACGCTGAGTTGTCCGTGTGCCAGGCTGAGCCGCTAAGCGGTTCCTGACAGGCGGTGGTAACGTGGATGCGGAGAGGCAGGAGCGGGGCAGGAATGAGGCAGCTGGCTGCAGCACCTGATTTATGCCCACGAATGACAGAAGGAGCACTTGGCCATCGAGGCACTTCAAATCGCATAAGCAGTTGTAGCGTGAGGTGAATTTACAGTTTTTAATGTACTAGATAGAACAAGTTCATGTGTATTCCAATTATGTTCTTATTTTTAATATTAAAGGTGTATTAAAAGAAAGGTGTTTGGTAAAGATTTTCATTGGCATTAGCTCTTTTGGATTTGCTTCCCTTTGCTTGAGTTTAGTTCTTCCTGTTTCATGCTATAGGTTTCTGCGTGCTGAGCATAGAGGCAGCACTAGCTCTTCTCAGATCAGCTTCTGCTTTACCCTTGGGAGTCTCTTTGATTTTTAATTTCTAGATTCAGCTTTTGACCAGTCTGAAGTTCATGGAGCATCAATCCATGCTTGGTGATCAGTGATGAGCTTGAGAGCGCATTTGTGGAGAGGGTAAGGAAGTGCAGGTAGTGTTGTCACCAGCGTTTCACGTGCCTGGTGGTTGGTCATCTTTGCCAGTGTGATTTTGGGTATCACATAGTGGTGGATAAAACGCTTGTGTTGAGAAGAAGCTAGGGCAAGTGTTCACAGGTGGTGTTCTTGCTGTGGAATACATGGAGCTGCTCTGGGTGCTGGAGGTTGTCTTGCAAAAACTCTCACTTGAGTCTGTGCCAGGTTGGCCTTGGTGGCCACACTAAGTGTGACACATGATGCCTCACGACACTTCTGCCCTCCAGCTTTACCAGCTGAAGAACAGGGCAGAATTGATGGTCAGGATATTAAACAATTCATTTCTACTAAGGAATCCTGGAATGCTTTTATTATGAGAGGCTCTGGTATGACCAGTGACAACTGGGACAGCTGGCTGAACTGCTGCTGCTGTGGATGCAAAATGAGACTCAGTCCCTCCATTGATTTAGGTTGTAAACTGAGACCTCGCAGACTACAATTAGTGTCTTGGGGATAAAATATCAAGTCCATTATATTCTGTATCTGTGTCTGGATTTACTGTAGCCGTATTACATAGAAGCTTGACGCTTCCATTTTGCTTCCTCTAGTGCAGAGAGATGAGGACAATATAAAATGTGTGAATATAAAATGTGTAACTGTTTTTAAGCTCTTTGTTCTTGCAAGATATGAGAGCCATCGTGCAGTTCTCCTGGTTGACTCCAAATGCTGCAGTGAACAGAGGTGACTTCACTTGATGGTGCTACCTGGGAACAGGGGACAGGGGCTGGAAGTGGCACTAGATGCAGTAGATGCCTTGGTGGCCTGATGGAATAAGGGAGCTGCAATAAATTTAATGTTTTTGTCATAAAATTTTTGACTATAAATTAATTAGTGCTAGACAGGAGTTTTAGAAGCAATGTAGTGCTTAGCTTTACTGGCCCTTTTTTGGTGTGCAGGCTTTACATTATTTGTCCTGTACCTTGGCAATAACTCACAGGGATTAATTTCTAGTTGTGTGGATGGTAAGTGTAAGTGTCTGTTTGGCAGGAGCGAGGAAACATTGAGGAATAACAATGGTCCATGTTTTTGGAGAGAAGAAAGGAAGCAAAATGCTGGGCTGACCCTCCTGGATGGAGGGAAGTAGAGAAGTTAGGATGCCTGCCTCCTAAGGGGGCTCCGTAGATCCTGGAAGGGGGTGTATTTAGTGAGGATGCTGTTCAGTGGCTGCTCTGCCTCATCTCCTTGCACTAGGTATTGGCAAAGGCTTGGGCACTCATGGATTCTTTCCTGGAAAATGAATCAGAGCTTTCAAGATGGACAGTGAACAGGCAAGTTTGACTCTCGTGTAGCATTTGAAGCCATAACAAGTGCTCTGGGTTATGAATTCGGTTCTCTGAATGTTTTCTGCTTCCATTTTATTGCTAGAATTGGCATGTAGGGTACCTGGCAGGGAGGAAACAGCCTTTCTTGGGAAGTGGCAGCTCTTGGTCCAGTCTGCAGGGCGCTTGTCAGGCACTGCTCCCAGGTCAGCAAAGTGGGAGCTGCCTCTCCTGGGTCACAGAGGTCTCTCTGTAGTCACAACGGTAGCACAGAGCCATTGGCTCAGTTTGGTGAAGTGCCTGAAACAGATTTATTCATAGGGATACATGTATATTGATAGGATCCCATATAGAATAAAACTAAATTTGTTTTAGTTGAAAAGTGTAGCTAAACTGCTTCTTAGTTCCACTTATAAGTGGCTTAGCTTTAAGGCTTTCTTTGGCAGTTCTTTTTCTTTTTGGTTTAGAATTACATAGATTCCAAAAGTTTTAAAAGAAAGGCTTATATTTGCTGAGGAAAAAGGGGGACAGGGCAGGGTGCTGATAGCCAGAAAACTGAGCACTGCCGATATGGAGCAACCTTGCAAGGAGCAAGATGGAGGTCAGATCCACACTGCTATTTCCTGGTTACTCACATGAAACGGTAGTGAAATGTTAGCCTGGATAAATGGAGAGACATGTGAATCATGGGCGAGAGCCTTAGTGAATCCCTGCTTGTAATGAGCTCTGGCTTCCTCTCCTTTCTTGAATAACAAGCGGAAGTTAAGAGGTAGGGACAACTGTTGAGAAACATCTACTGAAAGGAGGAAGCTGAGGAGGGTGACTGTGCAGTGAGACATTAAGCTGTGATTTTTAGGAAGTATGAAGAGAACCACAAAAGCCAGTAAAAGTCACAAGTTCTCAGAACCTGTCTCATCAGTCTGTAGAAGCACTGAAAGGTGGAAGGATCCAAATCCAGAGGGATGTGCGCTGGAGACGTCAGAAAGGCGGTGCCCTTGCGTGGGACCAGGAAATGGTCTCTGGTAGAACCTCGTCCCAGGCTATCCGTGTCCTTGGCTGTGCGGGGTGTTGTGAGGGGGCCGCTGTGGTGGCAGCGCCGCCAACGGGGCTACCTGGAGGGCACGTGGCGGGCGCAGGCAGCAGCAGTGAGGCCCTGCTGACAACAAATACGTGGCCTAATGGCAGGCAGCAGGAAGTGCCTGTGTAAGTACAGGGGGTATCTGCAGTGTGGCTGGGAGGTGACAGGCCCCGAGCTAGGCTTGAGTGACTTAATCCTCAATGAGTGGCTTGGGCGGCAGGAGCGCCGATCCCCAGGAGGCTGCTGAGCAGGGGCCGGTGGCATCGCCACGTCGTCACCTATGGAGCCCATGTTGCTCTCAGCGCCCGGTCAGCCCCTCGGCAGGCAGGGGCGCCGCCGGGCCCCACGTGGGCCTGTTCTCCTGGGGAGCACGAGTACTGTGAGCTGTGGCTGCTGGGGAACTCCAACAGGCCGCTCTCATCCTGTCTCCCGCTCGGTAGTGGTTGTGTCTCCAGCTCTGTGGCAGCCATGTGACCCACTCTGTGGTGCTCGTGTCTCCCACTCTGGTGGTGACGGCTGCCTTGGCCCAGTGCAGGCTCGGGGGGCAGCAGTGGGGCAGCCCCGGGCAGGGACCCCCCGAGGAAGCTGGGGCCCTGCTGCTGTGGCCCGTGGAGATGAGGGACTGATCAAAGGCTGAGACCTAAGCTTTCCGTAAATGCAGCTTTAAAGCTAAAATATAAGCCTGTTGTCTCTCTCCTTTCCAAGTGGGGTAGCCCTAGGTTGCCTTAGGAAGATTATAAATGACAAAGGCTGTAAACCTTTCCTGTGAGCTGAGCTGCAAGTGCATTTCCAGTCACGGCTTAGCAGGGTTACCGGCCCCTGCTCCGTTTTAGGGGCTGCTGCCGTGGGGGCCGTGCGGCCGCAGCGCTTCCCCGGAGCCGCCTCCGGCTGAACCCTTCCGAGGATGGGCGCCCAAACAGGCCCATCCGAATCAGCGCGTCCCATTGTGAAATACTCCAGTCATGAATATGGTAAATGAAATAACTGACTCATGTGCTGTGCTCTGAGTCACCGCTCTGGGCCCCATTGTGTAACGCTTGGAACAGCCGGCGCATTGCTGTGTTTGTAAGCGTGTATTCCGAACAGGGTTCGTGATCCTCGCTTCCCGGCCTCGCTGCCTGTGTGCGCTTCACGCTAAGATTCCATGGTTTCTGTAGGCTGGCTCCGAGGCAGCTTCTATCACAGGGACCTTGTCCTTGTCCAGCTCCCACCGTGTTCACGGAGCTGCATGGAGAGCCAGGGAGAACTGGCTGGTTGAGGGTTCAGGTTTCGCCAGGTGAGTTTTACCTTGTAGATTGGCCATGGAAGCGCTGCTGTTGGCTCAGGGAGAGGAAATGGGAAGAGGGGGTGGGCAGGAAAGCCTGAGAGGATCCCGAAGCCCTGCATGCTGCCTGGGAAGGAGCTGGCTGTCATGCTTGGGAATTTGCTCCTGGCAAAAGGTGACCTGATTGTTCCAGGGACTGGAATGGATGTGATGTGTGTTGGGCTTGTGAGAGTGGGGGTAAGGGAGAGCCATCTTCCACGCCTGTTCATTCACAGTGTTTTTTCTTCCTGTTAAACTTGAGATCTGAACACGTGTTTGTTTTCCCCCTATTCTCCCCTGCTTTTTACCCTTTCTTACCACAGTGGGTAAAAAAGCTAGACCAATGTTTACCTGAAGAGTGCAAGCAAAGGGAAATAAAATACCGATTTGCTCACTTGTTTCTGCATCTGCTTTTGTAACAGCTGCTGCCTTCCCCCCCTTCCCTTTCCCTGCCTGCAAGTTCAAATGTTGCCTGTGCTGGTGAGGGAGAACTGAGCTTCGGCATATCCGTCTTTGAGAGCCTTTGAAAGCTATTTTACCCCCTCTATTATGCCCCAGTTGTTTGAATGATGACCAGGTTGCATGGTTCTTGTTTTTCATTGATAGCTGTTGACTCAAGTTGCTAAAATAGATGTTAACAGCTCTTTGTTCTGTTAGCCCTGCCAAGCCCACACAGCCCAGAGGGAGCTGGATCTTCCTCTTGGCTCCTTAGGGCACCTCTCCTGCCTCACCAAGGCTTATAGGGTAGCAGAGACTTTATCTGCTGTGCAGATTCATCATTCCAGGTAGGAATGCCAGTAATGGAAGGAAATTATATGACTTAGGAATGACTTGGATCTCAATCAGAGCTTGTAGGGCAGGTATTGGGGGCAATACTGCTTGTAAACTGAGATGCCTTGAGACGGACCTCCCAGAGGATTGTTTTTTGGGAGGGAGTCACTTTCCTTGTGACTTGCCATGTAAGCCAGCAGTTGAGCAGGATCCTAGTTGAGCTCCATGCTAGGATGGAGAGCTGCTCCTATGAGGGAGTCTTGTTCACACACGTGACTTGTCTTCAGGACTAAAGCAGATGTTAGATCCACCTGGAATAGATCCCCCGCTGGACTGAGCATCCCAGTGGCTGATAGGGGGAAGAAGGGCCTTGGAAGCCCTGATGTATGTGGAGAGGAAGAGTGGAGCAGGAATGGCTTCCCTTCTCTGGAAGGGGAGAGATGAGGTGGAGCTGTGAGTGCCTGTGTGGGTGGCATGGGATGGGATGGGATGCTCTGGCTTTCCCAACTGCCTGGGCTGGGGGAGATGCAAGGAAATTACTGGCTCTGCCTGTTCCAGGGGAACAGACTGATCCAGATCTTGCTTCCTAGAGCCTTCCTATAGCCCTGCCTAAGGAATGGGGGCTCTGACCAGAGTCTAAAGGCTGCTTGAGTGAGAATCTGGTCCCTAAGCTGTGCAGCCTTGGAGTGCTCTGCCCTTCCCGGTTGCTGCTCCTGGAAAGCAGCCTGCGTGCCCTCCAATCCCGACTGAAGTGTCTAGTTCCCTTCCTAGCCTCTGCAGATGGTGTTTATTGTCATTAATGTATGTGTTTATCTAAGCTTCTAAACCAAATATATTCTCATTGGGGAATGGAGTTTATTCAGTCTTATCTTGCCTGCTCCATCACAGCCCGGCTGACTTGCTTACTGAATGGTGATTCTCTAGCAAATTGTTTTAGGCTGATCACAGGTGTTTAATGTCTCGCTTGTGAGACCACCAGGATTTCTGCAAGGCAGCTTCCCTAAAGGAATGTTGGCTTGAACCCTCCTCCCCTCGGAGTGAAGAGCAGAGCCGTGTGCGCTCATTGGGTGGTAGTGCAAGAAGTTCTAACACAATCAAGTGCAACAAAAATGTTCCATCACGAAGCTTGGTTGGGATGTACCTGATCTAAGAAGTGCTATCCTGGGAGGGTAGATGCTCACAGGCTTTGGTAGAGGAGGAGAATAATGTTTGCAGGATCTATTTTTTTTTGGTGAAACTCTCAAATTTTCATTTGCTATGGATGAATTTGAATTTTCATTATATTCACCCAAAGAAAAGATCATGACAAGAGTCAGAGTGGCTTAAGGAAAGTATTTTAGGTCATTTTTTACACATAACTAAGAATATTTCGTTCTTCATTTTGAATACCTTTTTCTTCAGGGGGAAAAAAAACATTATTTTCTTGGAAAAACATTTAAATGAGTTAACCTGGAATTTTGCGTGCTACAAATGGGCAAGCCTTCCCAAATCCCCAAAGCTTAAAACTCGATGGATTTGACTTGGTACAACAGACATTGACGAGAACATCCATTGTGAGCAAAGCTTTGGACTGGGTGAAAATGGTGGATCACTAGAAGAAAACCCAACATGAAAACGTAGTTCTTGGTATTCAGATTTACTCATGTGCTGAGGATCTTGCACAGCTGGCCCAGGAAGGGGGAGCTGCCCGCAGTGTCGCTCCCGAAGGCGGCGGGAGCGCCGCATCGGCAGCCGCGTGCCGGCCGGAGCCAGGAGCGCTGCCTGTGGCGCAGGCTCCGGAGCTGCTCCCTGCAATTTCCTGCCTTGGGAGCCGTATCTTGCACCTTTCTCATAGGGGCTGAGCCCCTTGCAGTGGGGCCCAGAGCCCTGATTTATTCAGCAGTCCGTGTTGGGAGCCTGTGTGCAGGGCAGGGATGCAGGACCAGCCGTGCCGCTGCACTTTGTCCCTGCAGGGAGTTGGGCAATATTGCTTGGCCTAGCAGACAGGTCTTAAGACGAGCCTAAAATCTCTCTGGTTTTAGAATTTGAAGATATAAGGAAGAGGTTCTATTGGCTTTGGGTGACAAATGCTACTGACTTTTTTTCCTGTAGTTCTATCCACTTTGGTGCTATT
>JAUBOD010000667.1:8511592-8526693 GCA_032353885.1 Nothura maculosa
AAGCTGTAAGACCTAGTAAAACCTCAGGTGTTAGAGGTCTTGCCAGGTACGGGAAACTCCCCCAGATGCAGTAGAGATTTTGTAATTATTACGTTAATGAAAATGACTTACTAGGTGCTTGTTTGTTTGTTTTCTCTCTGTGCCATGAACACATTTAGCACCTTGGTTAAACTTGTATTTTTTCCAGTGCCAAAAAAGTTACAGCAAAGTTTTAGTTTGGGTGCCAGGGCACTGTACAAATAGGTCCTCTGAAAACACGAGGGAATTAGGGAGGATTCTGGCACATTAGCTGCCCATAGGGACTGAACAGCACGGCGATGTCTGGATCTGGGTAACTCACTGAAGGAAGCAGATGGTTTCTTTTATTCCAAAAAGGCAAGGATATTCGGGTTAGAGCTGCCTGGTTTTGCAAGGCTGTTGGTGTAATCGTGGAGATAACTCTCTTGCCCTGATAGGGAAACCCGTGGTTAGTAACGTTTATCTTGGGTGCTCTCTGTTTGTTCCATCCGTGTCCTGTGCCCATTCCTGGTCTCCCTGGTGGCAGGCAGCATGTCCGAGGCGGCCACGTCCACCTGGGACCTCAGTGGAGTTTCCACACGGGACTCTCATTTCTCTGGCCGCTTCTGCCCAGGCAGCAGCGACTCCAGGCTCCCCATCCGCAGAGGATGCGGCACTCTGGAGCTCTGCATCCTTTGGCACAAATCAGCATCCTGCCTAAAACGTTTGCAGTGCAAAGTGGTTCCGTGGCTTCAGGTTAAGGAGTTACCACTTGCTTAGTGATGAGGCCATGGATAGGTGTTGTGAGGTAACTAGAATGGAGCTGTGCCTGGTTCTCTCATTCCTCACAGGGTCAGTGAGGCAAGAACAGAAAATAACCGGAGTACTTCAGTAGAGCCTACCTAGGACTTGCTTTCTGCAAAGCAGGACTTGCTTCAGTCCATTTTCTCAATTCACATCTGCTTTCCTGCCACCCGTTTGAGTCTGCAGCAAGGAAGTGTCGCTCTTTTTGCCAGCACCATCCCAGTGGGAGAAGGTAACATAACTTGGTGTTTCGGTTGGAGAAATACTTTCTCCCTCAGAAGCAGATGCTGCTGCAACCAGGGCTGTGGCAGCAGTTAATCAAACGCTCTCCTCTGTGGAGCATTAAGGTCTTCACCTTCTGCGGTGACTTCCAAGCTCCTCCGACGTGTCCAAAGGCAGCGGCGCTTCCTCAGAGCTGGAGACCTGCGCGATTTCTCAGTGGGGTTTGGCCCAGCCCTGCCTTGGGCGTTGCCGTTTGTGCCCTGTGACCAAGTCGGGCATTGGGTTTTCAGATGAAATCTCTGGTAACCTCCTCCAGTCAGTTGCCTGACTGGGAGACTTGCAAGGCTGTGTTTGAGAAGATAATTTATAAACGTTGATTTCCTCGAAACAACATCAATGAAGTAAGAGGGTTTGAATTGAAGGATTTTATTAATGATTTGGGTCTTGAGAAATAGAGTAGTACAGGAGCAACAAGGGAAAAAACCCCACATTTAGCTGTTTGTACTTGATTGTTGGTAAGTCCTTTGTATTCAGTCTTTGGGAGACTTCAAGTGGACCTTTCTGAGGAAGCAGATGGCCTTGGGGACCAAAGTTCCTGAAGAACTTTGTAGGAATTCGGTTACAGGGGCTGGCTGGCCCCCATGCCTGCGTGTTGCAAGGCCGGTTGCTGTAGCTGTGTCTGCTGGGAAGCGCCCAGGAGCCTCCCGAGGGCTGCTCATGGGCACTGCCCTTCACCCTGGGCTTCCCGGAGACACTGTCCCCTCTTGAGGACACTGAACACTCACTGCGAGTCTGCGTCGAGCAGGCCGGGACCCGGCGCCGTTACCTGAGCATGGACAGGCCTCTGGGCTCCACGTCCTGGCCCTGCTTTGGGGAGGAAACCCCATGGAGCGGCAGGAGACAAAAGCAGCCGCCTGGACGTGGGGCGGGAGCCTGGGGCTCTCTAGGTGCTGGTACCGGCCCCATAGGCGCTGGTGTTGCTGGGTTCCTTGAACAGCCTGCAAGGAGCACGCCTGGCATTTTACTGCTCTCTCAACTTACTGGGTTTTTTTTTCTGTAAGGGTAGCTTTTCTTGGATGATAAATATGATATTACCCATTTTTGGCATTTCTCGGGGTAGCTTTGAGTCATTAATGCCTCTTAATTTCGCCCTTTAGCAGTCGCACTGCAATGTTTTAATGCACTCGGTAATCCTGTTTGTTCATTTAATTTTATATCTTGCCTCAGCACTAGCACAGTTTTAACAACTGGCTTTTTGGGTCCAAGACAGGATATTTTTCTGACCCGTTAAGTCATCAGTAGCAAGGTGATTCCTCAGAAGAATCAGCCTGGAGCAGATAACCGGCCGGCAGCTACGAACTCGCCCCAGCTCTGCAGCTTCCATCCTCACGAGGTGTTTTCTCTTACCCCATGTGTTGCTTTGCTCCATGCCCTGAGTTGCTGCCCTGGCTTCCTTACCTTGCTTTGCTTTGCACCCTGTGCTGACACTTTCAACCCACAGATTTGCAGTTCTGCCTCTGTGACAGTTTGCTGCTGCTGGAACCACTTTATGATGACAGTTAATATCATAGGCAGGAAACACAGCGCAGGACCCAAGTTGAACTAGAGCAGCGCTCTCCAAAGGCTGGAAAATACCAGGGTAAACTCCAGGAGGTTATGTAAGCAGGCTTAGCACTTGTTAAAAGTTTGCAGAATTGTTCTGAAGGAGAGAAGTGAGCAATATATTCCCTGAAAGAAGTGGTAATGAAATGCAGAAGCTGGAACATGGAAGCCTTCAAATCGCAGGGGGCGGATGTGCCCGTTCCGAGCACCTGGGAAGGCTTGGGCTGCTTGGGGAGAGTTTGTGCTGGGGTCGAGTAGCTGGAGAAGCGCTCGGGAACTGGTGCCTTCATGCAAGGTCAGCAACTGCAGCGACCCACACGGGGCTCGAGGGCTTGTGAGGATTTGAACACTGTGGAGGAGAAGCAGAGTCGATGTTCTGCAGTGCTCCCGTGCGCCCGCTGCGTGGGGAGCTCCTGCATCTTGGGCTCAGCTGCTTTTGTTTGGCAATGCACGTGGGAAACTGGTGAAAACCTATTACTGTCATTCCTAAGATAGGCTGAAGACTTGCAAGGCAGTTTTCCCGTGTGCTGGTTGGGGAACTCGCTGTGTATTTCAGTATGATTTGGGCAATAGTTCCACACGTTTCCTGCAGCATCAGTATGAGCTCAGGTTGCCCTAGGAGTGTGTGTGGCCTTGTGGAGGTCTGCACTGGGGAACTTACCTGCTGGCAAATCACTTAGGACCTGTTCTGTTTCTTTATTTTTCTCTTCTGGCTGCGTCCCTTGCTTGGTTTAGGTCAGAGCTCAGATCTGTAGGGGGGATCAGTGAGCATCCTGTGTAACACAAAACTAACGTAAGAAAATTCCCTGACAACAAAACGTCCCTTTCCCCAAAGAGGTTCTTGCAGGGTTTGACTTATCCCATGCAGCTGTTTGTGTAGAGCAGCCCATGCAGTTTGGCCTTGATGGGCTGCTGCTTCCTGTTTCTGTTGGCTGGAAAAAGGGGGTATATGTGGCCCTGCTCTCTGCCATGTGCCCAGGTTGGCAAATCCAAGGAGTGTTCTTCCATGACTGTCAGTGTGGGACTGTTTGCTCTGCGCCCTCCATCCCTTCGTGGGCCTTTGCCGTAGGGCTCTTGGAATAGCCCAGCCTGCAGCACCCTGTTTTTAGCCCTGTGGAAGCTAAAAGCTTCCATCTGCCATGGCGCATCCTGACGAAAACCATTCGGAATGTGTGGGATCCGTATCCGTCATGGTACAAACTGTAGCAGCGCCGGCAAGAAGGGGACAAGTGAGGTCACTGAAACTTCCTTTTTGTGTCCTCTTGCGAATGGAATACGGGATTGCAGAGATGAGCATGGACCCAGAACTAACTGCATGTGGAGAGTGCAGCCCTCGCATGGGAAACCCCTGCCTCGCTCTGCAAAAATGGAGTGCGAGAGGTCGGCTGGTTCCTCCATAGAGCCTGTGCAGGGCTGCCAGGGTTAAAAGGTACAATTCAGCAGTGAAGCTTGTCTTTAAATATAATTGCAAGACTAGTAACTTATATGCAGCTGCAATAAAAATAAAGATGCTTATTGGTTATGGGGTTGACCTTAGCTTTTCTCTTGAAATGGAAATTTTAGCTGTATGATCTTCTTGCTGAACTGTCCTTTCGCTTCCCTTCCCTTGTGCGTTTGTGAAGTTTTCCTCTCTGGGTTTTCTGGTTTGAAGTGTTGATGTTGCAAAGCTGATTTATTCCCCATTCATCCGCTTTAGCCACTGTGATGCTTTGTTTAGAGCTTATAGGGCCGTCCTTGGTGGATTTGATCCTGGCCCTGCCCGACTGCAGGCAGGATGGGATCCGGGTCTGTGGATGCAGCTTCCCCAGAGCCTGCCCCTTGCCTCTGCCCATGCCCCCCTGTGCTCCTGCACACCGGGCATTATCTTACCCTGCTGGCTGTGCTAGATCCTGTACAAACTCCTCTTACTGGTCACTCTTAAAATAAAATGCAGGAAAGCATCGACCAAAAAAAAAGGCTATGAAAACAAACATGTGAATGCAGGGTTTCACCACCTAAATAGGTACATAATTACACAGTATTGCATGATTGGCAACTGCGGCGTTCAGAAATCATGATCGATTTCCTCTGAAATCAAAGGATTTAGAAGAAACCTAAAAAACCCCAGGAGATATTTTGGAAACTCCGTGGTTATTTGCCTTTTGTAATGCTTTATGGTTTGCAGCTTTCAAATTGTTCTTTGCTGCTAAAAAAAGAAAGAAAAATCCAAAGACCAAAAAAAGGGGACACAAATAAAACTTAAATGAGAGAAGCTCAAAGGCAAATAGAAAACCCTGGGCAATTTAACACTGGCATTATTTTAGGAAGACTGTTGGGCAACAGTGGGAATTGCCAGTGCTGCTCCTGAGATGAGCTGCTTTTTCAAGTGGGAAGCCAGCAGTGAGGCAGGAATTTGGTAGCACCAAATGCTGCTGGAGCTGGATGGTCTGCTGTCCATCGGTCGCTTCCCTGTTTTCACATGGCCAAGGAAAGCCAGGAACTTACTGTGCTCGGCCTCTCTGCTGATGATCGTGTTTTCCCCACGTTTTCTCAGTAGTCGGGTAACTCCCGAGACAACTGTGATGGTGATACAGCCAAACCATCACAACAACATTGTTTTCCATTAGATGGTGCCTGGATTAGCCTTGAGGAAATGTTATAAATAAGACATAAAGCTAAAAGCAAAATTAAAAATACCTTTCAATGAAATGAGATGTGCTAAATATCTCTAGTGTATCAAAAAAGTGATTTAAGAGCATAGCTGGAACACAAGGAAGAGGGGAGATGCTGCAAGGGGAGTTATTTTTGATAGTTTATGCAAGTGCCACAGAAGAAAAACTGAAACTAAGAAAATGGAAACTCAGTAATTGAACTCCCTTTACACGAGTGCCAGGTGCCCAGCGGAACCCGTGAGTTAAACGGTGGAACTGGCAGCTCTGGGGAATTGCAGGAAGGTTTTATAGATCTGGGAATCCTGCTCTGTAATGGTAGGAGAGATCAGATAAAGCAAGAGATCCCTTCCAACCCAATTATCTAGTAAATGCAAGATATATACAGAGCTGGCATGTTCAAAGCAAAGACCAAATTTGTAAATGTCAAGAAAACTAGAAGTTATGGCCCCCACAGCAAATATGAAGTCATTCCCTAGTGCATTCAAGTTTTTTTGTGTTGCTATATATACAGATAAAATCTTGCTTTAAAATATGTGTGTTATGGCAGTTATGGTAGCTATGGGGAACTTCTATTCAAATAAATGCCCCGGTGCTTGGAGAACCTTGCACTGATGCATGCCAAGCGTTGGGACACTGGTGTCAGGTAGGCGCTCTGGTAAAATGCTTTGCTTGTAGTAGTTGACTCTTCAGTTTGTCCTTTTGCCAACAAATGCGGTCTGTGCAAGATTTATGAAACTTCAGATGGAACGAGAAGTAGAAACGCTTGGTATTTGTTAGTATTTGGAATCCTTTGTGCCATCAGTTGCAGTAATAAATACATGGTGTGTGTGTGTTGCAGTCTTCTAATGCTGTGACCATCGAATTGGGGGAGCTGGGAGAGCCGGAGCTGCTGTGCCTGCTCACGCTGGGCTTAGAGGAGGGTGAAGAGGGAATTTTCTCTCAAACCACCCTGTGGGTTGCACACGCAGTGTGGAGGGAGCATGAGGAGCACGGGGCCTTTTCCTGCCTCCCGCTGGCCGCTCCAGTGGCGGGAATGAGCCTGGAGCACCGGTGTGGGGAAGCCGAATTGGTGTCCTGTAATGTCCCTTCCAAATTGCAGTGTGGCCTGGAAATTGTGGTTTGGAGGACATGGCTTTCGTTGCGCTTTGACTATCCCTGAGCACTTCCAGTTCTGAGTAGTGCTGGATATTTTTTTAGTGGGAAACTTTATTTTCCGATTAAACCATGAACACCCATTTTAAGATGGGCAGTCTGCAATATGAGGAGGCTGCGTGGTTGCTGCATTTGCAGCTCTTGAGGAAGCACACGGGTGTTTTTCCCTTTGCACTTGCCTCGCCTGTCGTGGTCGCAGCCAGGCGCCTTGGGTCGTGCCTGAGCGTTGCCGCCAGCTCGTGCGCCGGCTGGGATGAAGCTGGAGCACCGCGTTGGCGCTGACATGGCTCAGGGATGAGCTGCTCCAGGTCGCGGCGCCTGCCTGGGGTTACTGACCAGCACGGGAGCGTTTGATGGGAATTCTGGCTAGAGTGGCCATTAAGGACACCAGCGTGTTGTCCCTGGCGTTACCTGTGGAGCAGCGGGTGGGATTTGTGCCGTGTGGGTGTCTGGGAGCTCCCAGGTTGCAGCCTGGAGCAATGACTGGAGCGCGGCCCTCGGGGCTGCTCCGGTGGATGGGCCATGTGAGCCGGGATCCTGGCACTGCCCCGTGCCGTCCTGGCAGCTTGGGAACAGGGAACGTGTGGTGTGGTCTCAGACTCGTGGAACGTGCAAGTCCAGGCTAGCGGCCTTCGGCATGCTTCCTTTGGCTTCTCCGCTTCCCAGAGATTATTGGGAGTCATCTGCGTGGTGTGAGTCTGTAGCAGACGGTCACTGCAGCTGCCCTTAGCGTTGTCCTGGGTTTGAGATCTGCTTGTCAATGCAGGGGCATCGTTTCCATGATTCGGGAGGATAAGCATCATAGAGTGTGTGTGTATTTGCGTATACACACACATATATATATATATATATATGTGTGTGTGTGTGTGTGTGTGTGTGAGTGAGTGTATAGATATATATCTGTGATTAAAATCGAAGGCACAGAAGCGGCAGTGTTTGCACCTGGCTGGGTGTCCCTGTCCGGGCACCATCTGTGGTCCGAGTGAGCAGCATTTCCCTGTTCCTGCCGCCCCTGCATCCGCCTGCGCTCCGTGGTGCTCCGGATTACTTCCCCTTTTTCCCTTCGGCGGTGTTTCCTTTGAGGAGCAAACGTGCGGCTCGCCCCCTGCCCTGGCTCCCGCAGCCTCTCCATAGCCTCTCTATCCGTTTGTGTTCGCTGATCCTCTGGAAGCGGCCGGGCGCTCCGTGCGCGGCGGGAGCGAAAGCGGCGCCTTGTAAAGCGCCATGGGGAGGTGAAAGGGGGCGAGGAAAGGGTTAAAGGTGGAACGGGAGGCATTATGCAAGCTGTTAAGTAAAAAGGAAGTGCATGACAAAATGCTGAGCTCAGTAGGCTGGCTCGCGGCCAAGCCTGTGCTTTCTTCACTACAGCTGAGGGCTTTCTAAGCTTCCCACCAGTGGGTTTGTCGGCTCTGTTCAGGAATGCGGCCTCCGCCGCCAGCTGACGTCAGCGCGGGCGGTTCAGCCGAGGGCCAGCGGGATGACAGCGCCGCGGGGGCCGCCGCCGTGGGTGGCTGTGGGACGGCGCCCTCCTCGCCCTCCTCCCGCGGGGATCCCGGCCCCTCGTGGCCGCGCGGGGGGCGCCGGGTGATAACGGTTCCTAACGGCGCCCGCCGCCGCCCCCCGCGCCGCTGGAGGCCGTTGGTGCCGGCGCCCGTTGGTGACGGCGCCCGCCGCGGCTGCGCTTCCATCTTGCCGCCTCCGAGAGGGGCCACGGCAGGGGATGGAGGGGGCGGCTGCCGCCCGCTCCTGACGCATGGTGCTCGCTCCGAGGAACCCACGGATCGCTCCGGCCTGGCGGGCGCTGCCGGACACGGGGCTCCGCTGCCTCGGAGGCCCCACAAGGCTCCGGGAGGCGGCAGCGGGTGCCCCGCGTGAGGAAGTGACGTGTCCGGTGCGGACACGGAGCTGCCGTCGCGTCACGGGGCCTGCGGCAGCGCCCGGCGGAACCTGCCCTGGGCAGCGAGGAACGACGTGAGGGTTCCTGTTCACTGGATGAACGCGGCTGCTTTGGGACTGGCTGTCTCCTGGACTGTGTCCTCTTCAGCCCCGTTGCGCAGAGCCGTAGTTATGGATATTAGGAGGAGAAGAATATAAAGTGTGTTTGTATCGGAATGAATCTGATACTGAGAGCTTTAGGATGCAGAAGGGGAGACAGGAGAAACCAAGAGAAGCTCTGGGCTTCCTGCCCTTCCACTTCCCATCCTGTGAGTGATGTGGCAGGTGTGGGCGGCATCGGTGCCGGTTCCCTGTCCATAATAATAAAGAAGACAAATGAGAGAGCAGTCATCAGAACGCAGATAACAACAAATTTTGAAACTAATAAAAGGAAGAACTTGTCTGTGCAAGGCAGGGCTAGTCCATGAAATTCATTGTCAGATGGTGTTGGGGCCAAGTTGTAAGCAGAGCCAAAATAGACCAGATATACTAGTATGGAAAACACCCTTTAAAACTTGTGTTTCAGACACAGGTGAGTCGGTGGTGGGGCGTGAAGAGTCAGGAGAGATGAATTATTTTCTGTACTGGTGTGGGTGAGTCATGCTGCTCATGTGTGTTGTTTTCTCCTGTCCTTCTCCTGTCTGCTCTGTTGGGGAGCGTTGTTAGGCTCCGTGCCCGGCGGGACTGCAAGGAGTGAGCCGGGAGCCTGGCTGCATGGCACCCCGGGGTGCCCCAGGAACCGGGGCGGCTCTGCACCTGCCCTTCCAGCAGGTCCCTGTTCAACTAAGGCTGGTTGGATGCAGCACAGCACATACAGAACAGAACTGGGGAGCTTTAAAGCAACCTAAACATTGCTGTGAAATTGTGTAGAAATTGGGTTTGAAGTGATATGTTTCTGCAAAGAGCCACGTAAAGCTTAACATCTCGTAACTACTACTGAAATTTGTTTTTGGAAGTTTACTACGTGCAAATGGATTAAATTCCATTGTTTTGGCTTTTACTAAGAGGTCAACTCAAGTGTGCATTTTCCTTCCATTTGTTGTGGTTGCTAAATCTGTGATTTAAGGTGGCAGCAGCAATCTCTGTCATGTTGTTGGGTTTCCTTGGTGTTATGGTGTACGGTGTTCCTCACAGTTGCTGCTTCACTTCCCTGTTTTGCAGCTGGGTTTGAAAGGTGCCACGGCCCTTGAGCCTTGAAGCCCAACATCATAGGGCTTTGCAGCCAAAGAAACCCAGAAGCCATGCAGGAGAGAGATACCCTTCCCCTGTGAACTGAAGGGAAGTGCATCCAGAAGTATCTGCACTAAGAAATGCTGTGTGGCACATTATTTATAGGGATTTTGGAAGGGCTACAAGTACAGATGGGTACTGCAGTGCTGGTACCAAGTGACACTCTGCTTTCCCTTGTGCACTGCCAGCTCGTGGTGCTGCCTGTCCTGCTGCGGTGGTAGCAATTCTGTCCATGTCAGTGCGTAGGAACAGCCCTCCAAACATAACTTCCCCTTGTAGTTTCAGGTGCTGTTTCCCTGCTAGCAGGCCGAGGATGGCAGTCAAAAGGATGGGAGCTCTTGTAAAGGCTGTGTGGGGCTGAGAGCAGAGCTCTCCCTCTCAGCTGCCACCTCATCTAGGAAGAATAAATTAGGCAGCTCCTTGCTGCAGTAAGAGGGTAGTACTCAACAGAAGGAGTTTCCTGAGTGTTGTGCATAGCTAAGAGTGCAGCAAAAGGCGTTTCTGGCCATTCTGAGCAGAACTGCTTTGCAGGAGGCAAACATGGAGATTTACGCAGCGCCGCCCTCTCCTTTCCTTCCTAATGCGCTATGGCAAATAAAGGGCTCTGTGCTGCAGCCCTTCCTTAATTTTCATGGGATGTGGGGATGGAGATGCCCCTCTGGCCACGGAGCACCGTGTGGAGTCTTTCTGTGTCCCTCCCTCGGGCTTCCTGAATGAGGAGTAAGAAAATCCCCCCTGCTGATGATCACTTGCCTCCCTGGCTTTTGGACACGGTGCTGACCGTGACAAAAACAGGCAGACAACCTCTCTGTCCTGTCCCATTTACTGCACATCACTTCCTTTTCCACCTCTCCCTCCCCAGACACTTGGCAGCTCCTGCTCCGTGTCTGTCTGCCTCACATCCCGTGTTCCTGGTGCCCCAGGTGGTCCCTGGCAGTGCGAGGCTGGAGGAGGGAACGCGCTGCCCTGCGGAGCAGGGAGCTCACAAGGGTGTTATGGACCACGCAGGCTCGACCATCGTAGTAGTTAGTTGAACTTGCCCTTAATGCTTTTGATAATAAAATAACTGTATCCACAGGGGACTGTAGCTAAACAAGTGTGTGGAGCCTTTCCTAGAAACTATTAAGACATCTTTTTCAGTCCCTGAGAAAGTGTTTTGTTAACTTTGAACTCAGTTGTGACCTTCTGCTTTGACCTTTTTGATGCCAACCGTATTCCATTTTTCACATTAAAATATATGTATATGTAAACTCTGTTTCACAAACTCTAGAATATAAATGGCGTAGCTCATTGTGCTGACTCCATCCCTTGTTTGCCTTCTGAAGGAAAAGCACTGGCTGGCTGGCATGCTCTGCCCATGTTTATGTTTTTGCCTCTCTTAGTAGGAGGCCTCGAATTAGGCAAAACTGGTTCTCGCTCAGTGAAAATTTGCTGAGGAGATTTTTGAGTAGTCGTCGCTCCGGCTGCTTCTCGTGGTTGCAGTGTGTGTGAATAATATCTGCTAAATGCGGGGTCCCCTGGCTCCATCCTGGCAGCGTCACCGACCCCTGTGTGCTGCCTGCTGCCTTCCCATAGCACGGGGTGGCCCTCGTGTCGCTGTGGAGCTGGAGCCGCGCACGGATCCCCAGCGCTCCCGGAGCCTCCGTGTCCACGAGAGCGCATGCCAGGAATATAGCCTCATTTTTGGCCAAACTCATCTTTTTGGGTTTTTTTCCTTCTGAAATGTTACTTCAAAATATGCTCCCTAAAGTCAGAGTTGCTGCCCGTCTCCTTTACATTCCCATCTGTTCCTCCTTCTTGGCTGGAGTTATGTTGCTGTTTTAATAAGGGTTCATTGCAATGTACTGGTTGCAGGATGGATAGTGTGCAAGTATTGTATCTGGCTCCTCATGCTGATAACTGCAGCCGACAAAAGAAGGGAAGGATAATTTTGCCCCATTCGGAAGTAACGTCTGTGGCTAACTCTGTACTAATACTTTTTCCTTTCCGTGCATTGAAGTTTCAACAAATAACACAAATAACAATTGCAGGAAAATGACAAAGCAGCATTTTATAAGCAGATTTATGCAGCATTTATTTTTTTTACTCTCTGCTTTCCCCCCCTCATTTTGGCGTGAAACAGTGAGATAATTTTCTCGTATCAACAGGTGGAAACATGAAGAAGAATTTGACTTCACTTGCCTCGTGTTAGAATCTGTTGTCTGACATTTTCTCTGTCTTCAAAATAACAGCTGTTTTTGTACCAGCAATTTACAATTGTATTTACTACGAAGTAGTGCCTAGCAACATGCAGGCAGTGTTTTTGTTGCTGCAGGCTGCTCTGTCACAGGGCTTAGACTCGCTAGCTGGTTTTGAGTTGAGCCCTGTCTGCTTCAAACGTGGTGGAGCGCCCGGGTGGCAGCGCCTTGTCCTGGCTGGAGCGGAGCCGGGAGCTTCCCTGGTGCTGCACTTGGAGCGTTTGTGCCTGCTAAGGGACATGGAGGATCTTTTGGGGGAAAAGAAATAAGGTAATTCTTAAAGTAAATAAAAATTCTTTCTTTTTTTGACTGTGCAAGTGGCAAAGTCACTTGTCCCGAGAAACCCTTTAGCCAGTAGGACCTGTGCATGGAAGGGAACTCGGATTGTACCTGTTTGGAATGATTCATGTGGTCATCAATATGATTACTTTGGAAAATTCCTTGGGAATGTTTTCTTAAGCTCGTGAGGATTTCACTGGGATGCACTTTCTCGTTGAGGTGATGCTGATTGTGAAGCATATGGGAACCTCAGGTGATTTTAGAAATGGGGAGTGCGGGCTCCAATATTTGGAGCACTTGCTCCTAAATATTTACGGTTATCTAGTTGAAAAGCGCATAGGCTTGTTTGCTTCTGCAAAAAAACAGCACTTATAAATAATTGTGTTTGTGTTGTGAGTAGAGCCTTGGTTTCCCAAGAGCAGGGCCAGCAGGGCCAGCACGAGCAGCGCTGTGTGGAGGTCTGCAAGTCGGCGCAGGGAGCTGCGGCTCCGGGGGATTCCACGGCCGGGGCTGGGAGCTCGTGCCGGGCCACGGAGCGAGGCAGCTGCCCGTGATCTGCCAAAAAGGACCTCTCTGGTAATTAAACACTAGGTTTTTTGACAGCATTTCAGCTACCTGCTTAATTTGCGAGGTTTAATTAAGATATAGTCAGCTTGTGCTGACATGGATGTAAAATCAATGCCTAGTTTGCCTGAAGAAAAGGCTGTCTTTCCTTTTGGGGTCTGACCAAGTCTTTTTTTCTTTTTTTTTCTTTTTTTTCCCCCTTTTTTTTAAGCATTAGCAATTCAGAGAGCTGAAGCAAATAGCCGTTTTTAAAATTCATGTCCTCAAATGTTAATTTGATGCTTTGAGGCATAAATGACCTTTCTAACCAGCCCAAACTTGTCAAACAAAGGAACGATAGAAACAAGCTGCTTTGTTCTAATACAACAGGCTGCTTTTCAGGGAGAATTTCCAAACAATTCTGCCTCCCTCTTCTCAACAACATTAAATTAAACTTTGGCCTGCGCCGCTTTTGAATGTAGATGCGTGTGCATCATTGGAGAGCTGGTGATGGAATCTAGACAACCTGTCCAGATGGAGCCCTAGGCTTGGGCTGCTTCTGCAGCCCAGGGCAAGTGCTCCATGTTTCCAGCCAGGGCAGAACAGAGGGCGGAATTAAAAGGGCGATGGAGGAAAGGATGTGTAAGCTCTGTGCTCTACAGGCAGGGAAGGTGCTCTGCACAGTGGTGCCCACTCTGTGGCATTGTGAGATTTGCCGGGTAAAAACACATAGCAGGTTGGGGTGGAAGATACAAGCCCACAGGAAAAATGAATATATATTTTTTTCCTATCTCTTTGCAAAAAGAGAAGTTAAAATGAATTTACTTGAATGTGCTTCTTTTGTGCCAGCTTTGCTTGTAGAAATCTGAAAATAAGCTCTTGAGTGTGATGTGCTTTTTGAAGCATGCAATGCACTGAACACCCTTGGAATATACTTGTATCTTCCAGAGGTAAGGAGTGGTAACCTGGTATTGTAGCTTGTGTGTCTTGTAGTTTTTTTTTTGAATTGGCGAGCATTGACTCATTGATCCAAAGAAAAGGAATATCTGATTTTTAAATTTGTTAAGATTTTTTTAATGAAAGTCTTCCAGTTGTTCACATTTTTCCCCCATTTACTCATCCATTCAAAGATGTTCATGGCATGTTCTGCTGTGCAGTGTGTTACTTCGTTTACCAAAAGTGCTCACGTTCCATAAGCTTCCTAACTAGCAGTATTTTAAAAATCCAAAAATCACATGGTTACTGTTCATTAGTGTGTTAGATTACCTGAATTTTCAATATCCGCCTTTATTTGAGAGATGCAGTAGGGGGTATACCCTGGACGTGCTTGCACCAAGCTAATGTGGTCTCCTCAGCTTTTTTTTTCCTCACAGACGTTTCACATGGTAAAACCTCCAGTGATCATTTATCTGAAAATTCAGACTTTGTCTATTCATGAAGATATTTTACACTAACGGACCTTTAATAGACCTTCTGATTCCCAAATTTATTGCATGATTTTCTTACATAATTGTGATTTTCTTTGAGTTGTTCATGAATCAGATGTGTTCAGTTTGGTTTAAAGGTTTCTTTTGATCACTTTTATTTGATCAAAACTCTTATAATTTCCTAGCAAAGAGAAACTGTCCTTAAATCTTAGATAAAGCCCTCCTGTCCGCACAGACCTGGACTTGGCCAAGTGCTCCCCTGGTGTCAGTCGCGGTGCCCAGGACATGTGACTGGCTGCAAGGACAGGAGAAACAAAAGTAAAAACTCAATTCCTGCTGCCAAGAATGCTGAACCCTCTCTGAAACATCAACATGTGAACAAACTGTAGCCTACCAAATTCTGCTTTCTGCATGAGAACAAAGAGACTCTTCTTGTCTCCTACAGCGTCTGCAAAATCTGTCTGCAGAGCTGTTCTGGTCTGCAAGGTGCCTGATCAGTCTGCAGCCTTCCTTCGGATCCAGGAGCTGGCTGTGCTGCTGCAAGGAAGCCATATGCACGCACCAAACTTGTACCAAGTTGCTGCTGTAGAACTCGGGCCAACAGCACATAGCTCAACATATTCACATAAGCATGAACTACACGTGTTAATTATCCCATAGCTTATTAAGTTTGCAGTTGATTCTGGTAGTTGGTCCAAATTGCTGTCAGACTGTATTTCACTACACACAAACACATGTGCTTTTGCCTTAAATTGCTACACCTAGTTTCAAACTTAGTTGTGCATATTTTAAGCAACTGTTTGATTCCTTTATGCTTTTTTATTGGAGTACTGAAATGAATAGGGAGCTGAATGGCGCTTCAGGTAAAGTTGAAACACCACAAAACTTTGTGTGTGTGTGTGTATATACATATATATATGTATACGACAAGTTGGACCATGAGACATGGACGACAAGTTGACCATGAGACAGCAGTGTGCCCTGGTGGCCAAGAAGGCCAATGGGATCCTGGGGTGCATTAA
>JAUBOD010000667.1:8526793-8538664 GCA_032353885.1 Nothura maculosa
AGGGGGGTTGGACTAGATGACCTCTAAGGTCCCTTCCAACCTTACACATTCTATGATTCTATGATTCTATGATATGATATATATATATATATATATATACACACACACACATATGTATATACACAAACTCAATTGTAATTACATTAGTATTGGCCTTTATCCAGCAAAGAATGTCTGTCCTCTGAGACAGTGAACTCTTTAATCATCAAAATGCTTCTCTGTGCTGGATACCTGTAGGATATCCAAGGAATGAGCAGCTGAAAATGCTTCTTCACCTGCTTGGCCTTGAGAGTGCTTTGTGCTGCCATGACAACTTGGTCACAAAGAGCCTTGGGCTTGTGGTTTCCAGCCCTGATTAATACAATGAGCTGTAATTAGGAATAGGAAAAACCCCCACAGGCTTTTTTCCAATTTAAATATTCCCACTGCTCCTAAGACTTCCCCAGTTTTCATTGTGCATTGTTTCAGATTAGTCATAATTGAAATATTTATTTTGTTTCGTGTGGCCTGGATGTTGGGAAGAATCCCTGGAAATTATCAGGGCTTTCAGCCTCAGAACAGCTCAGTGCTGAAGTCTATGGGAGAGATTTGTATAATTTGTTAGGAACCCAAGTACAACTTGAAGCGCTCGTACTACAACATTTCTACCTTCCTAGCACTCATCCAGCAGGGAATTATGTGTAATATAAGCAAGACTGCCTGTTTAGCCCTTGACAAATCCTCCAGTTGCTGCCGCTTTGTTCCTGTGTCAGTATAGATGGGAAGTAAGTTGGCAAAGAACATTAGAAAGAACATTAAAGCACTGAAGTGGGAAAGAAAACAAAACAAAGCAGCAAAGCTCTCTCTCATTTTCCTAGGTACAATGGTGACTGATTTGATAAAACATTTTTAGAGGTTTTCTTTTTTTTTTTTTAATGTGAATTGTAACTTAACCAAATGGTATCACTTAAAAATTTTTGACTGCAGCTGCTGCAGAAATGTGTGCACAGCTACTGTTTTGGTAAACAAAGCCTAGTTACCAGATGGCAGTAATATTTAAAAAGTTGAGCGATATGGTTTGGGAAGCATCCAACTGGAATACGCTGTGCTTTGCCTAGGTACCTTAGATTTAGTACACACTGGAAGACTTTAAATGTGTTATCACTGCAGTGGCTTGAAAGAACAAATAGACTATTATGTAGAATACAAATAATGCTTATTAAGCTTGCAGTTGATTCTTTCTGATAGATGATCCAAATTGCTGTCAGCCTGTGTTTACTTACACATAAACAGATGTGCTCCTGCTCTAAATCTGGGTAACTCTTCCAAACCTAGTTATGCATATTTTAAACAACTATTAAATACTATGTTTCACATAATTCCTGGCTTCATGAAAACTTAATTTTTATAATAGGCCCTTTCGTCACCCCGGCTCCATCCCGTCCCTCTTCAAATGGTGAATCCTGGTGTGTCTGCTGGGCTGTTGGATGGCGGATCTATGTGGAGGGAGGAGGAAAGTGGTTGTTCTGCCGGCAGCGGCTCTCTGGAGCACACTGCTTGTTTTGGGCTGTTACTCTGTCGGGTAGTTGTTTCTCATGGCACCTTGCAATGGTCAGCTCAGTTGGGATGCGTGGAGGGTCTGTGGAGCAGCTGAAGGGAACGAGTGGCCATCTCAGCTGCTCATTCCCCTTGCAGCGGCCTGGCTTGCCCGGCTGCTGCTCTGCTCGTCTCTGGGCTCTCCTCTCCTTCATCTTCTGCTTGACTCGCCCCTGTGGGAGCTCCGCAGCACCCGTGCTCCCCAGGGAGTCTTTAGGGGAGGCTTGTGCTTCCTCCAAGGGCTGCAGCGGGAGGCAGTGCTGGGCAGCAGCCGTCTCCTGGCGGGCGGAGAGCGCGTCCATCATGGCTGCCCTGTCAGGGCTGCTGTGGCGCAGGCTGCGCTGCCTCGTACCCACAGCGCAGAGCCAGCAACATGGGGGAAACGCGTCACCCCCAGCACACCCGTCACAGCCAGTGACCTAGACATGCTAACAGTGTAAATGGTCAGCTGCCCCGGCTGAGGGGGATTCTCGGCTGAGGGGGATTCTCGGCCATTGGAAGTGGTTGTGGAGTGGATGGGTGACACGTGATGCGCCAAGGGCTGCAGTGAGCGGCTTCCTCACAGCAAGTTCTGGGTCTTGGCAAGGGGAACTTCCTTAGGGGATGGAGACAGGCTCTTGGGAAGGTTGTTGTCATTTTCTCTCTGTTCACCACCCTTAAAGAGCACCAAGAAAGGAGGTCTTACAGCTTGGAAGAAAGGAGTTTTCTTTCTGGAGACTACCAGGCTCTGAATCCAAGCAAATTCTCCCATCTTTTTATTGCAACTTTTTGTTTTCCTTTCATTTAGAAGTATAATTAAGAAGAAGTAGTTTCTGTAAGTTTTACTTCTGAATGAAGAGCTAATTCTGCAAAGAATAAATGCAAGTGGTAGTTGTTTGATCTGGTCAGAATCTAGAAACATTAAGGCAGTTGCTCCTTCTACCACCCTGCCCTTGCAGCAGTGCTACCAGTGTCCTTGAAAAACTTGCTGTCTTTGATGATAAAAACTCACTCATGTAAAAATTGCCTTTCTAAGTGTGGTAAATGGTAAGTTTTTAGGAGACAAGTAGGCTAAAAACAAGTGAAACTCACTAAAAATAGAAACAATTATTGTGGCTTTTTGGGAGAAAATATCAGGGCTATTTCTCTTATTATCTAGGATGACTTTTTTGCTTTTTTCAGAGAAAAGAATTATCATGCTTTTAATGAACAGTTTCTTCAGCCATCTTTTGTCCTTTATAGTCTAGAAGGTTTGGGATTTGCATTGTCCTCTCATGCAAAAAGCAAACATCATCTTTCAAAACAAAATGTTTGAACTGTGACATCCCTGCCCTTAAAAAGAAAATAAATGCTTTTTTTTTCTGGAACTGTTTTTATCTCTGGCAATAATATATTACAAGCCTACTAAATTTGCAAAACCTGAAGGTAGTAGTCCCATTTTCTACTTCATGAATTTTATACAGATCATGAATAAAAAAAAAAATAAAAGAAATGAAGTAACCTTTTTCAGAAGAGACTTGATTCAGCTCCATGATTTGGGTATTGGGGTGGTTTCTGCACAGGGACTGACGCTGATTGTTCTTGTTAAATCTGCCCATGATGGAAGGAAGAATCGGATTCTGTTCTTGTCCTGGCGTGGTTCACAGGAGCAGCGGCTCCAGCTGAACCTTCTCTGCATCACAGATTTTGGTAGCTGTGTCCATCTTTGCTCATAGCTTGGGTAACCATTGCTCTAATGTGTTCTCTAGGCAATGTTTTCATCACCAGGAGAGGTATTTTGCTGTTTGACCAGCTCGCTGCTTTAAAAAGAAAACCCTTGCACAGCCCAGTAGCAGCACAAAAGAGGATTAAGATATCCCTGTTGTTCCTTAATAGATTGCCTTAACCAGGCCCAGGGTGGAAGAGTAACTGATAATTTCCTGTTGTTCTTGCTGCACGCAGATTGTGCCGCTATGTGTGCATGGGGTGGTGGTGGCACGGAGTGTTTCCTTTAGGAGTGTTCCATGGTGCAGGCGTCTCCCAGGATCCGTACTGTGGCCGGTGCTTCCCGGCAGGCAGCAGCCTCTTCCTGCCCGCTCCAGGCGCTCAGTGCCGCCTCTGCCTCGCCCCAGCCTCTGGGCAGCTTTGGGGTCCTGCGTCAGTGCTTTGGAAAGGGGAAGGCCCCATCCACTGGAATCTTCAGGAATGAGGCCTGTCTACTGCGCGGATAAAAGAAGGGAGGGATAGGATAGCCTTGGGCATCCTTTCATATCAAACAAAGGGCTGTTTGAGGGTCACATGCTAATGCCAGATAAGAGGAGCCTGGCTGGAAGATCTGTCTGTCCAACAAGTGGCTACTCTGTTTTGGGGGTCTCCAGTTTGCAGTTTGGGACAAGAGCAATGCAACCGCTGGAATATTATTTGTAGTATCTTAAAGTAGCCTATGGGGGTACTGCCATGTTGCAGTAGTTCCCAAGTCTTCATATCAAAATGATCCAAAAACTAATGGGGAAGCAAATGTAGATAAAGGTTTTTTTTAAGCGAAGTACGGTTGGAATCTCCTGCCTTACATCACACTGACCCTCCAACAGAGAGCAGATTAGCAGATTATCCCTTGCTCCAAAGCGAGTTTAAATGAGGGCATGGCTTTAGTAATGCAGAGTAGATTCATCACACCGCCCTGGGCTGCTCTGGAGGCGTGTGATTAAGGGCCAGACCTGCAGTGGGAACCACATATACCAGTGCCTAGACCAAATGGCCAATCATTTTGCCCCCCGGATTAAACATACTTGTAATTTTATTTCCATGACTTAAAATAGTTGGGTTTCCAGTGTAAAATGATTAGTGACACTGTCTTGAAAGGAAGATATTTGCTTTAGGGGCATGTTGAGGTCTTCCCTGAAAGATAAAAAACATTTTATGTGCAATGAATTAAGACTAGTCTCCTAAAACTGTGTTTCTCTAGTTTGAAACTCCCTTTTCCATCTCCTAATTGTTTATTATTGTGAATGATAAATAAATGAGTATAATTGACTTAATATTTTGAGTTGAAAATCTGTTGCAGGGATTGCTGCTGCTAGTATTGATGTTTGCAGAGGCAAGAGTGACTTGGAGCAGGTTTGCCGCCCGTTGTGGAGATACGATTCCCTTCCTGCTTCCCTGCCTCCCGCAGCAATACACTGGGGAGTGAGACCCGGAATATAAATGGAATTACCTCAGTAGTTGCTGGCCAGAAGCTTGTCACATTTGGTTATCTCACCTGGAGTCACATTTTTCTGGGTGTCGAATAGGCCCCGAGCCCCTCATTTGGGAATCCCTTGCACAGAACACTAGGGAGAAGGCCTAATAAAAAGTACAGTGTTTTTCAAAGGGAATAATGCTCCTTAAGAGTACATAATATCTGAGCAAACAGGCAATGAGCAGCATATAATTCTGCGCATTATGGAGCAGCATTAAATATACATATTGGTAAGGTAGCAGATGCTGTAGTTCTGAAATTGCCATGTAAAGTAGCAGCCTTTCGCAGCGGGGGGCTGCTCTGTGCGAGGCTCCTTCCCATGTAATGAATAGCTAATTTGGGCTCTATAGTCCATGAGAGAGCGGAGGGGAGGGGGGGAGCATTCCAGCAGCCAGGCCCAGCAGGATGTGCCGAGATGTGCTTTTAATGGAGCAGCGTTTCCGAGCTCTTGGGGGTGCATTCATGACGAGGGCTGCTCATCTGGTCCCGTGCACTCGAGCCGAGGAGCGGTTATTGCGGAGGGGCGAGCAGGCCGGCGGGGCGCCCCTTCACAGGGAGCCCGAGGGGATGGGCCGCTGCGCCCGCTCGCACTCGATGGGGCCCTCGCTGTTGTTCTGCTTGCTTTTTTAAGCAACCAAAAGGTGAAATAAGAGCAAACAAAAGGCATCCGAGAACTGGCGCTGAAATGGTGAGGGATGCTTTCCCTCATCCCTCTTTCAGAGCCTGTGAGGGTGCCTGTTGCTCCAATTAATTTATAGCACAGATTGGAAGACCAAATCTGGCGCCCGTGCATCTCATGGGCGCTCTCTTGCTCAAGGTGAGAAACAGAGTTTCCTTGCTGAGTAAGCTAGAGGTCAACAAGCTTTGGGTGCTCCAGGCTTCTAGCAGTTTGGAAAAGAGCTGGTCTAATGTTCAAATATTTGTGGAGGAAAGTGACTGCATTTTACTCTAAAAGAGTGTTTTTGCTTGTTAGGAGTAGGCTAGGCCCATGAATCTGAGCTTCTGAGGCTTCCTTGGAGAGGGAAAGCAAGGTGACAGCCATCAGATGGACATCTGTCACAGCTCTGACCCAGGAACGCGGACAGGAGAGGGGAAAGGCAGATTTTTAAGGAAATGGCTGATGGTGTTTGCCGATCCTTATGTCTGTCTCGCTCCTTATCAGAGGAGGAAGCCTCCTGTTTGGTTAAGTAAACAGGAAAAAATGGATGTAGGGAGTAGTAATCTTTGCTGCGTAGTCTAATCTACCTTGCTAGAGTGAATGGTCTATTTAACTCTGCTATCAATAGATAAAATAACCAAAAAAAAAAAAAAAGCCCACCCCTAATCATAGAGTTATCAACCTTTTGGAATCCTAATGCTATTTAAGCAGTTCCTTTCCTTCCCAGTTGGCTGAGGAAGATAGGAGGTTGATTTATGGGCAGGGAGTTCCTTTGATGTAGAAAGTGGTCAACTGTGGTGGAGTCCCCAGCTGCTGCCTTCGAGTTGCTCTGCCCAGGTGTGAGACAGCAGGGGAGACGGTGAACAATATTGGTAGGGGTGCTCAGGGTGCAAGGCTGGCGCTGCCTTTTCTACATATTTCAGATTTCTTTTGACCCATTTAAAATATGAAGCCAGTCAAGAAGCTTGTTATTCAGGGACCTCATTTGGAAATTTTTCCACTGATTTTGATGAGAGCTGAGATATTGGCAGTGCTCAGAGTTAAATGCTTGGTTTTTATAGATCTTCAGCCTCAGAACAGAGGCTATAGATATAGAATTGAACTCACTCTCTGTCTTTCTCACTGCAATGTAGAGAAATACTTGAAATACTAGCAAATCTCACAATCGGAGTATCTTGAACAACACTTAAAACTAATTAATGTGCAATCTTCTCTGAATCTGGTAAGCACACTGTGAGAAAATGTTAGGCAAGTGATGATTTAATGTAATTCCAGTATGATAATTCCGGTACCTTAAGGAGTTCTGTCTTCATTAAATCTGACCCGGGCAACAAGTTTTAACCAACAGTAATAATATCAACAACGGAGACGATAGTGGAATGGTTCCCATTTAGCTTTCCTGCAAGAGGAGGGATTTCCCTTTTCCCTTTCCCTGCAAGTGTTTCAAAGATCATATAAACATCTGCATGGGTATTTTTGTTTTAAGAACTTGTGTCTCTTCTTCCTCTCCTCTAGTTTTTATTGAGGTAAACTATGATGGAAGGTAAGAGAACTGTTTTGATACAGAAGGTTAGTGCTAGTACAAGAAGTGTGCGAAGTGTGAGATAAGTAGAACAGACCAACCGTGTTGACTCACAAAATTAGTCAGCTTGGTCTTGTGGGTTGGGTGTCGTGTTCATCCAGCCTAACCCTCAACTGTTTCAGTACATAACCAAAGCTCACAAAATGAAGTCTTAACCACATTCCCACAAGTACAACGTGTAACAACTTACCACGAAGGTTAATAGTCATAAAAAGATAGATTATCGAAAGCCAAAACCCCCAAAATAAATGGCGAGGGAATAGGAGAGTCTAAAAAGGAGAGAACACGTTTCTGGTGTGGAGATGAGTTATTCACCGCTGCGTAGACGAAGCCCTCTGCCAGCGGGAGAGAGCTGCTGGCCTTGGTTCCTGTGTCCTGCCTCCCTGCTCGGGGTCTCCCTGCGGAGGATAAAGTGGGATCTTGGACTAAACCCTCTCCAGGGGTCCCCTCCAACCTCAGCCGTTCTGGGATTCTGTGAGATGAAGGATGGTCTCTTTGCAGCTGTTTCTGTATCCTTGTCAAGGGATAGTTGTGAGGTGTTTCTTGGTTATTCACTGAAAGGTGTATGTAGAAATGTTAGCAGAAGTGCTTTTGGTTGGGGTCCTCAGTCTACCAATTCATACACAGTAAAACCTGGCAATAGGCTGCAAAACCTTCCCAAACTAATTCCCTGTGTTTCTCTGTGTTATTGTCTGAGAAATTTTGATTTTTTGAATGAGGCACTGCTTTAAAAAAGTATTTTAAAAAGAATGTCCATAGCACATTTTATTTTTCAACGCCAATAGAGACTGAGAGCATTATAAGATCCTAAAATATTGTCTAGAATCTGATCAGCTGTGAGAGTGACTACGGTTTGTTAAACTTCAGGGCACTGCAGGATAGAAGGAAATATTCCTAAGAATTCCCTGGCGATTTGCTCGTTGTAGGGCAGCGAGTGTGGGGCTGTAGAGGAGGGAGGGCCCCTCGGCCACCTCTGTAGGCGAAGCACCTATGGACGGTAGGTAGCCGGGTTGTGTGGGCTCTGGGCGTCACGAGGCAGGGAGGCTGAGGAATGAGGGCTGGGCAGGCACACGGGGTCTGGAATTGCACTCACAGGTACTCTTCCCATGTAGATACAAGAAGGTAAGTAATGAGGCTCCGAATTTCCAGCTGCTTTGGAGCACACGTTGCTCCGCGAAGCCTCTTCCCGCGTCGGCGTTCGTGTCTGCACGGAGGAGTAAGCGTGGGCAGGTCACACCAGCCTGTTGGGACGGTGGGATGCACGAGCCAGGACCTCTAACTTGATTCCATGGAAAAAAACCCCATGTGCTGTGCAGTGACTGGGTTTCCAGCCTAGCAACAGCATGGAAAAGCTGTGAGCAGCAAGAACCTGTTCGATACAATGCGTGCGCTTGTTGCCATTGTGCGGGCCCAGGCTGCGTGCCAGTGTCATCAAGGATCTCCTGAGTTAGGATACAGGCGACCTTTGCGTGCACCCTTCTTGTCCCCTTTCTTTCCTTCTTCCCCTGTGCTTTTATTTGCATTGCAGTAGTGCCCTAAGATTCCAGTGGGGATTTGGGGCCACATGGAGAAGGAGTGATGCTTTGCCCCACGGCCGGCGTGGGGCTGACTCATCTGCCGTGCTGGTGTTTTTATAGACTTTCGTCCTGGAACTCTTTCAGCATGAGGGTTTCAGTGGCCTTTTCCGTGCTGCTTTGTCAGGAAATCCTACGTTGTACTGCATTATTTTTGCTGGAATCCCTTGTAAAGCTCTGGTGATCAGAGGAAGATACTGAAAACATTAATGCTGTGAAATCTGCAGCCCAGCCTGAGCCTCTCCTGCAGCCCTACATGATGACTCTGCTTTTTCACTTAACAACCTCTTTTCCTTCTTCTTTGTCCGTGTTGATTGTGAATAAACAGGAATTAGTCCAGTTGCAGTAACGTCACACACTAGCACTTGTTTAAATAGAATAATTTGGTAAATATGCAAGTTAAAGTGAGATTGCAGCCAGAAGGAAAAGTCCCTGACTCTCTGCCAATCTGAATGCTATTTTTCATTTGCTATGAATGCACCATTGGTCTCTTTTTTTTTTTTTCTCCTTATTTTTAAACAAAAGAGAATGATTTACTCCACTACTAGCAATGGGAATGGGAGGGGCAGTTTCCTCTTTTAGGCCAAATATAACATTTCCTGCTGGAAGGTCAGTGGAGCAGGTTGGAGATCCCATTGGCTTGTACTTTTCCATGGTTTGAGCTGGTGCTTTTTTGAGTGCAGTCTTGCATTGCTCCATCAGTTAGATGGCTTCTGTTGTTGGAATGGCCCAAATACCTTTATATAACACCTAAACACCTGCAGGATGCCTGTGCTTCAAACATCCTGTGCTAGTGCTAGATTTTCCTGAACTTTAAATGTCCTCGTGGAAATCCAGACACGTGTGTTTCAGGAAGTAGTCATTTTCTAATCGTGTTAGAATCTCTTCGAAGGTTTCTATCAGTGATTACTGTTGTCTTCCTTTTTCAGGTTTGATCCATTTCCCACTAAATATAGTGAGAATTTGACCAAGTCTTATCAGGAGGATGAAAAGGCATTTCTTTTTCCAGATGAAGCAGTGCTGCGGGTCAAGCAGGATGTAATTTTTAAAGCATTTTCCTTTTTGGTCTTTTTTTTTCTTTGAAAAAACATGTAGAAAGTTGCTCTCCAATTCAGATTTTGAACTTTTAAGGAATAGCCACCAAGTGACTTACTGCTGTTTAATCCCTCTCATTTTGTAGGAGTCGAGTAGTGTTGGGTTCTTATGGAAGCGCTGTACAAATTATATCAAAGATGAGCCCTAAATTACGATAATAAAGTTATGTTGATACCGCCTGCATATGCCATAAGCAAAAGAAGTGTGGTAACAGCAAACATTAATAAAATAAGTGCTGATATGGGGGGAGATAAGGAGTGGGAAAGCATGCGAGCAGTGCGTGTGTGAGCCAAGGTGAAGGGAGCAGGGATGAGGTCGGACTGGTAGGGGGAGTTTGCAAAGGAAATTCGGTTACAGCTGGAATCTTCCCCTCTCCCCTCCCTTCCAAACAAGCAGGTCTTGTTGGAGAGTTTCTGCAGTCACAGATGAATTAATTTCTTTTATTTCCTTTTGGTGGAGGGAGAAATGATTCCTAGATGAGGGCAAGCCGTGAAGTGTAGGCACATAATATGGAAAATTTCTTCTCTTAGCAGTGAGAATGTAAATAGCGACGCTAAAAAATGATCATAATATGTCTGTTTGACAGGCAAGGCATCTTCTGAGTTCCTTGAAGCAACTGATGATCTCTAAATATTTACTTTCATGAATGTAAGAGCAGCCTATTTCTTGTTCTATTGCTTTAAGGCTAATTTATTGAAAGCAGGAGGTTTAATCTGAGTTTGTTTGGCTTTGTTACTCCTCATTTGCAGTCAGTTTCCCATTTGCGATATTTATACTCGTGCTGTAGCAACCAAACATAATTTCTCTCTGCAAATTGTCGTGATGTGAAAACTAAGTGGCAGTAAAAGCTAAAATGGCACCACCTTGGGAGCTGCCCTGGGCTTGTGGGATGAATCCTGCCTCCTGCAGCAGGGATACCAGCCCCTACCCACTGTGGCAGGGCAAATTCCTGCTCCAAAGCCAGCAGCAAATGTCCTCACAACCATCCTCTGAACACAGGGAGTACTCAGCTCTGGTCCCTGGGCTCCCAAAGCGTATTCCCGGGATGCAGATCCTTGCAGGCTGTTTGCACGCCCTGCTGTCCCAATCTGTTCCCTTTGCAGAACAACCGGGCCCGCTAAGGTCACCGAATTGATCCCCATTTGCTTGGATCCCCCCAAACTGCAGGGGCTTGGAAAAAGCAAAATCTTACTGGAGATTGCTTGCCTGTCTTAACCTCTTGTTTCCAGCTTTTGTTATGATCAAATTTAACCTTGAGCCTCATGCTCTGCCTGTATTTATATTCCATACTGCTCACCCGTAAACACTTACATGCGTATTAGCTGGTAGAACTAGCCGGCCTGCTTGGTTAAAAGCTCCATGATTTTGGAGTGGCTCCCTGGCTAGCAGCCTTCCCGAGCGCTAATTGCCCTTCTTTTCTCCTGCCTTGCCTTCCGAAGGCACTTGCAGGTGCTCTTGGTGCTGGGAGCAGCTCCGATGGCTCCCAGGGCAGGCGCCCGCTCCGGCAGCGCTGTTCCGGGCAGCGGCCCCGGCTCACACGGCCCCTTGCGGCTCCGCCATAGTCTGGGCCTCACCGTGTTCCGTGCAGCATAAATCATCATTTACACCAATTTTCACATGTTCTGTGAAGCTGGTGATTTCCTGGGCATCCGTAATTTCTAATAGGTGTCACATGATCTCTGGGGGGCTGGGATTTTATTAGGAAGATTGTGGATAAGTTGATGAATCTCCAGTCTGCACATCTCGCAGCAAACTGTACTTTCCTGCACATCAGCCTCGGGGTTTCCAGGGTCACACTATAGTTTGGGGTTTGCTTTCTTTTGCTCCCAAGCTGAGAAAGGATGTAAAACTCTTAGTGGAGAAAAGCATTTTTTGTTTTGAAATGATACCCGTTTTAGAAAAGGCCTGGTCTACCGACGTGATGTAGCCTGCAGGCCCTGCTTGTCTTCATCTGCAAGAGCCCTGTCAGCATCCACGCTCCTGGGGAGCATCCTGCCCCATTCCCAACCTTTCCTGAAGAGGCGTTCGCTGCCTCTGCTCTGCTCGTGCACTGTCTGACACAGGGCCTGGGCCACAGGGCTGAGCCCTGCAGAGCCCCACAGGGCTGAGCCCTGCAGAGCCCCACAGGGCTGAGCCCTGCTGAGCTAGAGCTCTGCTACTGCGGTCAAGAAGCCGGGGTTTATGTTCAAGG
>JAUBOD010000667.1:8549904-8570878 GCA_032353885.1 Nothura maculosa
AACTTTGAAGCATTTGGGGAATCAAAGGCATCATAATGTTTTTGAGTCATTAATTTTATGATCTTTGCTTTTATTTAATTATTGTTTAGATAATTCTGAGTACACCAGGTTTATAAAGTTAGTTATCACTCTGTTGTGAGCTCTCTAGCTGTGACCACTCGGTCTTTGCCTGACACACAGTAAGTCCTGCTTTTCTTGTAGTCTTTTTCCACATTTTCTCCTTAATACTGAGACAAGATGACATTTAATAAACCTGAAGTGATCTACAGTTCATTTGGATACTGAAGTGCACATTTTTTTTTCATAAAAGGAAGTGAAAAAACGTAGTATTGCAATGAGTAATTTGATGCGGTTTCATTTGAAGATGAAAACAAGTGTTGGGATACTTCAGAAGCGGGCATCAGGGAAGCAGTTTTTCTTAAAGATTCTGCATTCCAGAGAGATTTTATCCAAACCACACTTAGATCTGCTCTGTAGTAGATCACAACTTGCGCTTTTTTTAGACCATATTCTGTTCGTTCTCGATATAGATTTAAAAGAAAAGTCAATGACCTGTGCTTTGCTTCTGTTTACTTTTCTTTTAGAAGTTTTCCATATAGGACACAGCTTACTGAGTGCAATTACTTATTTTAAAAGCAGTTGCTCTTAGAATTTCCATGTAAATGATGGAAGTGTCTTTCATTTAATACTTGTGTAGCCTAGAACTTGGGAGTGTTTTCTTTTTTATGTGTAAGATATTAGGATCATTAATATAAAGATCTTTTTAAAATGATATTCAGGTATAGGTTTTTACAAACAATTGTGCAACTCAGCATTTTACTTTGCTGAAAGTGTGTGGATATTTTAATTTTCCATAATCGAGCATGAGTAAAAATGTATGGCCATGTCTATAGACTGAGAATAAACATTTTATTCAATGTATTTGCCTATCTGTAGGTTCATGATATAAACCCTATTTCAGAGACCTGTCACGATGGGAGTGAACAAAGTCAGAGGTTGGGGGGATGGAGGATAATATGTGAGTGTCTATAAACTGACACCCTTTAATTACAGGTTTTAATATTTAGTGTAATTATACACTGCTTTTCACTTGCATAGTTCAAATGTGAGCTAATCATCCTCACGAAGCATATAAGTAAAACTTATACCCAGTTTACATGGGGAGAAAGGGAGTTGGTCTCGGCACCAAGCAGGGCTGAAGAGCCTCATTTCGCACATGCCCAAGCCAAGTCCAGTCGGATGTCACTGAAACTTCCTGATGCATCTCGATTTTTCCCAGTGAACAAATTTGGTGATACAGAGTAAAGCTTACGTACAATCTTGTGGGGAAAAAAAAAAATGACTTGGAATGAGAAGCATCTGTGGACTGTGCTGAGCAGCCCCTTAAAGTGGAGCTCCTTGGCTTGGTGTCCTCAGCCCCTTTGCTTGGTACCCCCTTCCACTGGCATGAGGGTCGTACCGGTGCTAGTGCAGTGATGCTGAGCCCCTGCCATGGGGTATTTGGCATCATGGCAGCGACGTTAAAGACAACATTTGCTTTTTTTTTTTAACAATAAATATGAATAAGTCTGGGGAAGGTGGCAAGGGAGGCAAAGCAGCTGGCCTGGGGTGCTGGGCGCCGTGGCTGTGCTGAGGAAACGCTGCTGCTGGCGGCGGTGGGAGCTGGCTGGAAACGGAGCCCCGCAGCACGGGCCGGCCAGCGAGCTCTTGGTAACATGTAAACGCGTACGGAAGGAATTCTGGCTTTTTCCCTAAATAGGGAAGCTTAGCAGAGGAATCTTAGGCTATTTTTAATACAATTTAGAAGTAGCCGTGCTGACATGACTTAAAGGTAAATCTCCCTTTAAGTAAGGAATAACATGGGTTTATTTTTTGTGTGAATAGATTTATATACATACATATTTAAATAATTCATTTTCACAGGTCTTTTCTCTGTGTTTTAGAGCAATGAAATATTTAAGCTATTTGCAAGGTGATACCGCAGACCTGGCCTGGGCGACAGCTGCGCTGCTGGTGCCCGCGCGGCCGCGTCTCCCTTTTTGTCTTGCTCCTACAACTGAAGCCTTCTCCGCATGTGTCCGTGGGGCCGCCTGAGCTGCGGGCCCCCAAAACCAGCACGGTGGCAAGGGAAGCACTGGCACAACGAGGAAGTTTTTCATTCCGTGGGTTTGATGCTGTCTGGGGCTCGTGTCCTGCCTTAGGAGACCCTCCTAGGGTTCCTGTGGAAGGCAGGAGAGCTCTTTCGCATCAGCAAAGACACAATTCTTATTAATCAAAAAATATATGTAAGGACAGCAGCAGCGCAGCATTCCCAGTTACGGGCAGAGCTGCAATTGTGAAATGAGCAATTAAATCAGTAGAATCAATGTTTAATTCCTATAAAGCTGAGGAGTTGTAGGTGTCTCTCTGGATTCTCATGACTTGTTTGGATGCAAGGGTTTGCAGACCTGTCTGGAGTTTCCTTTCCCCAGCAGGAGTTTGCTTTGCTATTGGTTATATGGGTAACATGGCCTGGGATTTAAAGGTGATATATTGTGTAATGTGCTTCTGTTTCTAACATCTAGAAACCTGTTGGAGGGAGAGATTATATCTTAGAAGGAGCTCAGATGATTCAGCAAAAGCAGATGCCTTGTCCTGATTAGGGTTCTGGGAAGATTGTGTTGATTGCATTTAGTTTATATACCAAAAAAATGTACCTTCAATTCCAGGCTTAACAAAAGTCCCATAAAGCGCAATTGTGACAAGCCCGAATGCCAAGTTAACTAGAGTCTGTGGCATTCTTGAAATACCCTCTGCCTGCTACGCTGGTGCATTAACTTCAGTTTCTCTGGCAGTCTAGAGAAGAGCTTGTCAACCACTTCAGTTTGATTTGTAAATTTTGTTTAAAAAAAAATTAAAAAAAATTACATTTGTTAATTAAAAAACAATCCAGAGGAAGTGCCAGCTACTTCAGGAAACATAGATTGCTGGATGATGCCAAGACTTGTCTTTGTTATTTTTAGCCCCTTTAGAAGACGGCCTTTAAGTTTGTACTGGACCAATAATCAAGGACGAGTTCAGTAGAATTAACTCACCAGAAATAAGATCACCTGTGCAAGAAACTTCCACGCTCTTGCACAGCTGTGGTTTTTATTTATGGTGGGAGATGCCTGTAGTGCTTTAAAGACATGGGATTTGTTTGGGAGTTTTTAAACCGTTTGCTCGGCTTTGCAGAGCTCCGCAGCTCGGAGGCCGTGGGTTTCCTCGGGCTCATCCCTAGCGATGCCCACTGACTGTCATGCAGCCCGAGCAAGGTGCCTGAAGGAACAGGGATGGCACAGGAACTGATGTGGGGACAGTGGCTTTAATGTCACAGTTACGGAAATGGAAAACGCATTGTAAAATTTTCTTCTCTCAGCAGCTATATTAGAAAATATTTTAAAAAATTTAATATTATTATTGTAAAAATATGTTTGTTTAAATGCTATTTCCAAGGCTGTCCTTTGTTCATAGGCTACTGTAAAGAAATTTATTATAAAGACTGTTTATATCAAAGCCAGGACATTGAAAATGGGACTGACCACAAATCCAAAATCTCTTCATTGCTCCTCTCCTTTGGACCCCTGAACTGCTAATCTTTATAAAGAAAGTAATGTTGTTTCCTTTTCTTGCTGTTTGCAGGTGCTCCAGATCCAACAGCAGGTGCTAGCATAGATGATGAAAACTGCTGGCATTTAGATGAGGAACAGGTCCAAGAACAGGTTAAACTCTTCCTCTCCCAAGGTGGATACCATGGATCAGGGAAACAGCTCAATTTGCTTTTTGCAAAGGTTTGTTGAGTATTCTAAACTTTTTGTACTTGTTAGCCATATTACTAAGTCTTGGGAGCATGAAAGCAAGTTCATGAGTTGTGCTACAGCAATGGAACACGGTCTGATGTGCTTTGAGATCAGTTTAAGGAGATGAAGTAACATTTCAACCATCTTCAGCTTTGCCATTTTCTTCCTCCTCGCCTCCGAAACATGAGAGAAAGCAGCCTGATAATCTTGCAGCACCTTGCATAACACCCATCACACACAGCTGCTTGGGGGAGTAGTGTGTTTGGAGAGTTGCAATGACATACTGAAATCCAAAGTCATTGTTAAACTGGGAGGCAGACTACTCAACTACTTTTTCTTCTGTTTCAAACATTCACTTCAGGTATATTGATTGCACTTACTTAGGAGAGAGGTAGAATGCTTCATTCTGTAGCAAAGTATTTATACTATGTGGATTTTTTCCTCCAAGTTTGTATTAAAAGCCTCCTTTTCTAGGTGCGAGAGATGCTAAAGATGAGAGATTCAAACGGAGCTCGCATGTTGACGCTGATAACAGAACAGTTCATGGCTGACCCTCGCCTGTCGCTTTGGAGGCAACAAGGAACTGCAATGACTGACAAGTATAGGCAGCTCTGGGATGAACTGGGTAAATGCACAGACTTCACCATCATCTGGAGGCTCATGTGTATAGTGCAGAAATAATTAATGTTTGGGAGAGGGGTAAAACTTTATTGGGCTACTAGATTAAAGAGATTGGGAGGGTTGCACGAGAGGGTAGCAAGGGAAGGAGAAGATGCATGGTAAGAAAAATGTTCAGTTGCAGCAGGTTGTAAATCACTTGAGGGACTAAAACTAATCAAACAAAATGCAGAACATAGCCATACTGCTGAGGGTAAGTATATAGAGAAGAAAAAACAAGAAAGGTTAAAGAAGTCTGTTCACCACTAGAGAGGGATAGAAGATAAAGAGAATATTTGTTAAAAGTACAAGAAGATACTCCTCACAGAAGAAGATGTAACAAAGGAGAGAAGTCCATTATTGAGCAGGAATGAGCTCAAATAAGAGGGCTAAAACAATTCTTGATTTCCATCAAATGCTAATTATTACAGGATGCACAGTTAAGTTGTAGAAGAGTTAGAGGAACACAGGCAGTAATGGGAAAAGACTGTTTAAACTGGTAGAGTCTGATAGTTGCTCAAAAGTATCCAGAAACTAGCTGACACAGTTTGAACTATTTCTGACTGCTTCAGAAGTTGGGAAAGATCTATGAGAGTTTGGGGCAGTGAGAGGAAGCTGAAAACTGCTGAAAGGTAAATGTCATTGATCTTTAGAGATGGGCGAGTGGGTTAAGTATCGATAGGCCACCAGCATTGCTTTCATACAGTGTATGGTACTGGAACAAGCTATTAACCCATTAGTGTGTGAGCATGCATAAGATAGCAGTGATGAAAGACAACCTGAGTATTGGAAATATAATGGTAAATCTAATTTGTTTCTCTAAAAGATAATTCATTAAGTGTGTAAGGGAAGAGATTAATGTGAGATGTGTTAATTGTAGTAAGATTTTGGTTGCTGTTGTGGAGACTCTTAAAGCAAATTGAAGATGAGCTGCCCAAGCAGAATTGTGGTTCATGGATCTTGGATACCTGTGTTCCTACTCAGTTTGGAAACACACTTCAAGTCTGGTCTTACAGCAGTTTGTGCTGAACTGTATTCTGGTCAATGTTGTGTGTAATGAAATATGTATATAAAATGCATACGTAGTGGTCAGTAAGTTGTAAACACCAAAAGAGCCAAAATCAAAATGAGCCTGATAAATTTTAAAAGGTTCGGAATAAAGCTAAATGAAATGAAATAAACAGAAGAGTAAAAAACTTCTTTGAGAACAGAGAAGTCAAAACTAGAACTTGAGTTTTCCACTAGCAAAGGATAAGGATGACCCTGATTTATTCCCTGCTATCTACTGGGCTTAAGACTGAATGGAGTCTGTTTAGGATAAGCTATGCTTACTCACAGTAAAGCATTAGGTCAGTAAAGCACTGATTACATGGCTGAAGTTGTAGATTTCAGCGAAGGAAGATTTCAAACCAGTGCAGACAAAACTCTGTCAGAGTCTAGACATAACCATTCTACTTGAAATTTAATAACCCTTTTATCATGCCACTTTTCTGATCTCGCCTTGGCTTGAAGCAGGACAGGGGAAGAGGGGAATTTGCACCCATGGCTCATTATTAGAAGGACATGCACACAGCAAAATCTTATTGTTCTGAAAACTGGAGGGTCTCATGCTTCGTTGCTTATGTGGGTTGAGCTGGTAGGTGGTGGGAGAGACAGAAATGTGTTCTCCATCTGTTACCTGTAGCAGTCTTACCACATGCTGCCAATAAACATAAAAGGTTTTGATAAATTGTCTTAGTGGCTCCTCTTCTTGTTTCATCAGTTTCATATTAACATCATCTCCTTGACAGCATCAACCTGAAGGTGGAGGAATTGGAATCTCGCTGCCTGCAGCATCAAATAACCAATATTTCACATTAATTGAATTGAGTAGTTCACCTTGTTTCATCAGAATTGTATTTGCCACCCCCAAAGAGCTGCAGTGCAAATTTCCAGCCTTGCTGCTACCTCAGCTATTGTTTTTGTAATCTTAAATTCCTCCTATAGCAGTCCTGAACTGCTCTATCTATTGAAACACCATCACAGTATTTTGATCTCATACCATAATTTCTGTTACAAATACATTTCAACACACTTCAAGTGTGCACTAGAGTAAAGGCAGAACGACTGGATAACATAACTCCTAGCTATAGGTCTTGTGTTTATGCTGCTTTTCTGTCTACTTCTTTCCCACATTGGTGGGATTCCTCCCATAGGTGCTTAGCAAGTTCTGTAAAAATTGCAGTTAACTGGATGAGTCTGTCTGGGTTGATTCCCACCTTGTGTGAGAAGTACAACTTGCTGCCATGCTTTTGCTATGGTTTCATCTTGTATTTTACTCGAGGTAAAAAGTAATTCTTTTCAGGTGAATGTGCTTCTCTAAGTAGAAATGAATGTTAGAAGGCCAAGGTGTTAGGGCAGACCAGAGCTGCAGTGACAAACTGCAGAGGTAGGAGCAGAGTGTCCCTGCAGATGTGAGACCTGCACCCGTGGTGGCAGAGACAGCTCAGACGTGGCCTAAGGGGATGATGGTATCAGCATGTTCTTAAAACACCTAGTTCCTGCCTTGTCATCTCCTAGGATGGGACTAAAATATCAACACAGAGATTGGGACAGGCCTTGGCATACTTGCTTCTTTGTTTTGTTCAGAGTAACCTGAGACTGGCATTTATCTATGTCCTTTAAAAAAAAGTCTGAGCTTTAATCTCATTTATTTCACAGGTAGGTAGGAATTTTACATGGCAGCTATGAAGGATTTTAGCACACAAAGCAATATGTAAGTCTGGAATTCCCTTAACAAAGGCCTGCTTGCTCGCTGCCTGCCAGCCGTTAGGCCTACAGCTGCTCTGTCAGGTTCGGACTGGCCTCGGATTTTCAGCATATTTGGATACTTTCAGCTTGGCTCCTCAGTTGGGGCACTTGAGCTGTTCTGTAGAGCTTAACTGACGCCTCCTCTCTGCCCTGTGTGTTGGCCAGGGTGCACTGGGCTCTGATGGGGATTCCTGCTGAAGTTCTGGTAACTTGGGTTAGCTTCAGGAGAAGTCACATTGAGCAGTGAATGTTTGAAGGTGCTGACTTAACTTAAGAAGAAGAAAAAAAACACCTCCCTCCCCCCAAAGCTTCCCTACTAGTGCAAGCCTCACCATTTTCGTAGGAAGTCAATACAAAATCCTAATTCCTTAACCAACTTTCAGCTCAAGGGCCTCAAATGAGGTGACTCTAGGTTAAGGTGTTTGTTGTTGATGTTGAAGGTTTTAGATCACAAAAACATTATAATTATGTTGATTCTTCTGTCTCAAAGAGTGGATTGAGCTACTTGCTAGATTCCAGTTATGCTTTATTGGCAAGATTAAGCTTGCAGGTTGAAGCTGTAAGACTAGCTCATTTCCTTCTCAAGACAGAAGCATTTAGGGGGGACTTTGGTGATACGTTGGTGATCGCTGCCAGCTTGTAGCAGTAACATGTGATATATAATATGCAGTTTGCAGTTTGCTGTTGAGCAGGCATTCTCCACGTTGCTGCTGCTTAAGTGGTATCTCAGTAGGTAAATTTCACATGCTGATCTTTAGATGTTAACTCTATAGATGGCTCAGCACTTAAATGATTAATTAAATGAAGCCCCTTGGTCTGCCTATTTAATTAAATTGCATTGATAAGATGAAGGAATATGGAAATGCACAGTAAATATCTGCCGATGGCTGATGATCAAGGATCCCTGATTTCAAGAAAAGGTCAGCTAACCTTCTTTATGCTCTTGAGGAAAGAAGCCCATGCAGTCTTAGTTCAGCAGTAATTTTTGAGTATTCTCCCATCAAAAATTAAATAAAAATTGCTTGTGGTCTACAAAAGTAGGGGGGAAAAATCCTTAATAAAAGGGGAACATTTGACTTTGTGCCCCTGCACAGGGATCATGATGGCTGCAAGGCTGTGCTTTGGAATTAAATGTTGAGAACTGCCAGATGCCAGACATGGAGAAGAGGCTGAGTTTTGTCGGCAAATGGGATCTGCAAGTTAATTGGTGTTTTCTGCAGGCTTCTGGCTGTGAAATGAAATTGGAAGCCCTTTAGCCACATGGATAATACAGGACCTGAATACAAATGTCACATGTCACCATCAGGGCCCACTGTGAAACAATAGTGTTCCCACTCGAACGCTGCGCCATTACAGATCATTTAAATATGGGGATTACATTTAAACTAAAAGCCCCATTTGCCTTTTACTGCAATTTAAATGTCCTCTTAGCAAAAGCTAAGTGACAAATTAAATGAAAAAAGTGCCCACATTTTTAAAGCTGTAATGCAAAACAACCTTTTATTGCTTCTCATGTGCCACGAATGAATCATTATACTTGTCAACCCTAAACCAAGCCATAATTGGAGCAGCTACTGTTATCAAAGCGGGGCCGCTCTTGTGACAGCTTAATAAAGCTGAAACTGTTAAATTAAATCCCAGATGCTTAATCTGATGAAAGCAGTCAAGTAGAAGAATCTAAGACAAGTATCTACTGCTTGGTGGAGTGATGGAGCCCAACAGCTTGTCAACACGTAGATTACAGGATCAGATATATTTTTCGTGAACTACCATTTTCAGTATCTTTGTATCCTCTCGCCTGCCTTTGCAGTGGAGAAACTTCACGCAATTTGCATGTTTCAAAACAAACATTTCTAATGGGTTTCCTCCATTTTGATATTTAAGAGTCATTTAACGGGGAAGGGAGCTGGATTCTAATTTGAGGAATATCTTCTTACGGCATGAAAATCAGATGGCTGCATCCCCGGGAAGCGGGTGTATCCGGAAAGCTCTTGCAAGGCAGGGCAGTGGATAACTGGCCAACATATTCTGGGCTTTGCTCGTCCTCATCCTGATCTCTGATTCTTGTATTCACAGAGTTGAGGAGAACTTAGAGGTAATCTGTCCTTCCAGGTGGGTACTCTCCACGTCTTAATGCCTAAGCTTTTTCCATCTACCTCAGCCACTTGTAGGTGTCTAATGTTTTTAAGTGTAGGAGCCTCCTGTGATGCTGCTGTGAGCCTTATTCATGGCAAGAAGCTTTCATGGGTGGCACTGTGAAAATCCTTTGTTCTGCACACTAATTGAGTTGTTCTTGTAAAGGCATTTCTCGAGTGGAATAACATGTCTTTGCTTAATGCATTATCTTAGTAGCTTTTTCTACTGCTTTAGTGCAGGTTGCTTTGCTTTTTCAGTGTAGAAATATTCGAGTGGTCTCATTAGAGTTCTTATTTGCTACTTTTTTTTTTGTGGCTCAGTGATATATATGTGTTAGCATTTCATTGAGAAGGTCGTGTCCTGTAGAGAAGTAATGTATTTGTCCTTTTTCTCCTGGATGATCATGCTGAAACTCTTTGTTCCTCACTTAAACTTGAAATGTTGCATTTCAGCAAGGAATCACAATAGAAGACTTGTGAAAGATTTAGTTAATATTTTACCATGATCAAACCAATGCTTGAGTGTCAAATAACATGGTGATTTTGGTTCAAAAAACATTGAATTTTTCTCATAGATGTTTGCATTCATTTTTTAGAAAATAATGCGTTAGATTCTTTTAGCCTTAGCTAAATGAAGCTCTTCTCCATCTATATTTCTGTCATCTCAGGCATTCCTTCCCTTTGCAATTATAGAGACAAACTTGTATGAATGGGACGTGCCAGCTGTCCTAACCAGATTATCTCTGCTTAGTACTTAAGGGCAGGGAGAAAAGGACAAAAGCAGCTTGGCTTGTGGCTGCTCTGCTCCTGCAGAAACTCCTTCCTGATGCCAGATTTGGTGACTGCTTCAAGCATTGCCATGAAAAACTGCCGTGGAAGTTGAGCATTCCTTACTCTTTTGCATTCTAATACCATTTTTTTGTGGAGCTGCATAAAACAGTACGATCTCTTTTCAGAATCTTTTCTGCAATAGGAGCATTTACTTTGTCTCATTTTGTGTTTTTTTTTCTAAAATGGTACAGTGAGGCTGTAATTCTCAAATCTGAGTGCCAAGCTTATATCCACATTTAGATAATCTCTTTGAGCACCTGAGGTTCTACTGAATCATGTTCTACCCTAATAATGAGAGTGCAAAGCCCCTCCACCTTCAGAAAATGAATTTACTTGAATTTGTTTTTCTTAGCTTAGATTACTCAATTGCACTATAATATCTTAAATTCTTGGTCTTGAGGTGAAAGCTATGGGAACATCTGTGTTCCAGAGGAGGTAGGATGCAACACGCTTTGTGATCCCTTGGTCTTTCATCGTGGGTCTTGTAGCTAGAGTGGTATCCTATACATATTTCTGGATGCAACTACATGATTTCCTGTAGGCCACCCTTGCTTAAGAGAAAATCCTTTCCTTTATATTAGCTTGTTGAGTCTTCAGTGTGTGGCTGCTATACAATTATGAAACACATATGTCTTTGGAGGCAGTAAATTAGCAGTGTATTTGAGTGAGCATCACAGGACAGTTTTGCTGCTATAAGGCCCGAGTTATGGATGACAACTTAAAGGAATTGCTGTCGTGGCCCCACAGCGTCTCAATTGTTGCTGTCACCTTCATTCCCCCTGGGCCTGGGGCCGGCTGCCGTGCTGCACAAATGGGTTCTGTCCATCTTCCCTGCGGATCGTTTCCTGCCCCTTTGGCTGGGAGCAGCAGCAGGATTATTGGCATGTGCCATGATGGTACCTGAACGGAGGGTACATGTGGCTGTCGTGTGATAGTCAGGGGTGCTCGTGTCAAAGGGGATAGTCTTTCCTGTGGAAAAACTGCATTTCCAAGGCTTAATAGGGGCAATAATTACCTTTATTCTATAAGCATAGTCTTCAGGTCTATTTTCATTGCTGTACAGAAAACTTGCATTTATTTGAATGGAAAGTACTGTGACAGTAGGAACCAAATTTCTTCAAGAATCTGTTTGAAGCCTCTTTTCTACAGTTTTTATTTGTATGCTGTTGAACTGCTTTTCTTACAAAAACTCTGAAAAAAATCTTTTTGTTTCAGAGCTGGCATAAAATTCATTGTGGCCATACCTGAGGAGTCCTTATTTCTGAGCTTGAGATCAGACTTTTAACGTGAGCTTAAATTAGTACTTAACATCATTCTCTTATTTTGTTTTACAAAAGCAGGAGAAAAAAATAAAACAGTTTTAATACATCAGGAAGATGAAACTTAATTTTGTGATACTGCTTCTAGTAAATATCAGAGGTAAAGAGAAGCAGTCAGCTTTACTATAGTCCACCAGTCTATCCTTGTGATATTTTCCAGTTTGCTTTCTTGAACGGATAGTGGGTAAATAACTGAAAAATCGGAAAAGTAATTGAAAGTGAAAGGTACAGGAATGTCAGTGTGCTTGTGCCCATTCAATAAGATGAAGGAGGAGGGTCTCCTTCATGATTTAAAAGAAAACTACCTGGAAAAATAACTTATTAGTGAAGACTTGTGCCATACAAACAAAAGGATGATGAAAATTGGAATTGAAGCTGGATAAATTTAACCAGAAATAGGCTTAGAATTTGGAGCCATGGAAACCAGAGAGTGGAACAACCTACCAAAAACTGATAGATTTTTTTAATAGAAATTTTAAAAATTGAAATCTGATCTTTTTTTCTTTTTAAAAGCTGAATCATCACTTCTGGAATTGAAGCAAGAGTTGATTTTAGGGAATCTTGGACTATGAACAGAATCAAGCTAGATATCAGAATATGTTCTTCTGGCCAATTATAGTGCTTTTTGTTGTTCCTTATCTTTTCTAAGGTTCCGAGAGCATAATAATGGCAATCATATTAATTTTTCTGTTTTTTCTCACTATGTAGTGTAGAGTGTTTGAACTTCCCATACTTTTCTACAAAATGAGAGCTATTTTCCTTGTGTTCTTTTATGAGAATCTTGTTTCTTTGATGAACTTCTCAAACTTTGCAACTCTGCATCTTCCCGAGAGTCTAAGGAGAGGAATTATTTCTTCTCTGTGAAAAAAAAAAAACAGAGATGTGGTTGTTATTTGCAGTTAATGATCATGATAACTTTTCTCTGAAAACAGACGATTCTTGAGTATATATTCATAGCAGTTAAAACATTTGGTAAAATGTCTGGATTGCGCCTTGGTCAAGAGCAGACATTGAGCTCCCCACCTGCCTTGGTAGCTACTTAGAAAGCTTGTGGAGAATCACCTGGAGACACCCATAAAGGAGTATTTTTGTGCTGTTTGTAACAGTTCTAGCAGTGCTGTTCTTTATTAGAAATGAGTGAATGAGCAGGGTTGCGGATGTTAGGGAAGCGCATCAGGGAGTTTGGGTGGCAGCTGCTCCACACGTTGCTCTGTGTCTGTGGACAAGGCCTTGCCTCGCTGCCATGAGGGCTCAGTGAGGGAGAGGGGCAACTGATGGGCTTGTGCCAGAGCCCTGGGTGCTCCTGAGGAGCCAGGGCAGTCCCTGGGGATGATGCTGTAGATGGAGCCTTGGGAGTCCAGTTCTGTGCCTGGGGTCACGTGGCAGTGAGGGTGTGTGAAGGTCCAGCACTCTGTACAGCCAAATAAGATGGGCATCACCTGGAATAGCCTGGAATAAAGGACACGCAGAGTAGCACAAGTACTTGGTTAGTTGCTGTTTCCATTGTGCTAAAAGGTGACAATATGGGAAAGCTCAAGCCATGGTTTTTGTTACCCAATTCATGTAGTTCAGAGCATGCAGTAGATAATAGCTAAAGCAAAAGCTCAGAATGCAAATACCCCTTTCCTTTCAGCAGCAGCCATGTATGCCCTTAGCCCTTGGAGCAGAGATATGCAGCGAGAGAGAAGGAGAAGCTTAAGAAACTCATTCTTTTTGTCCCTGTGTTACACCTACGCTCCCTCTAACGCACATTCAGAGTTCACTGTGCAGAAGGGCAATGATTCCCTCTTGCCATCAGAGCTGCAGGTAATCTATTGCATTAATCAGCCAGCTAGTGTGAAATGCATGGGGAGTGATTATACTATCATACACAATACAATCAGCATGAAGCACTTGTCAAGACCAATACATCAAAGTTTAATTCAGTAATAGAATGAATTAGAGCAAAATGAAACATTCTGTTCTCCAAGAAACACAGCACCCATAGCAGGCCTTTTTTTTTTTTTTTTTCTTCTTAAGGCTGCATAGAGAAACCAGAGTGCATTAAGGAATTGTTTTTATGAATAAAATTGCAACTTAGATCCAACTGAATACCAAGAGTACTTTTCCTTGGGGTTCTTATCGAGGAGAGAACAGCACTGAAGTGCTTTGCCTATCTTCCCTGTTCCATAAAAGCAACTGTTTAATTGGCACGTTCTCCAGGGGGACTTCTGATTATGCTTTGTTCTAATGGAGATCTCGTGGTGCCTGGAGGAGGGAGGTGGTTTTGCCAGTCATTCTGAAGGCTCTTGTCCTTCTTCTTGAGAAGCAATAAATATCATAGACTGCCTTCTTTGAGGCTTCCGAGTGGCTGTCCCAATGAAAGTGAGGCTGTGTTTAAATAACAGATGTAAAGCACTTTAAAATCCTTTGCTGACACTTCTATTTTAAAGGGGTCATAGTTTCCATCTCCTATTATTGTTTCTATTCTAGCACTTCCAGTGCTGTAAAATGATGCTTTTGTAATAGAATTGATTAGGCTCAAATGGGGCACGGTGGCAAGTGTGCAGCAGTGCTAAAGCTGATTTGTCTGCTGCACAAAGGGAATGATCTTCATTACCTGTCTCCATCATGTTTGAATGGGCAGCATGCTACGAATTTGGTAGTTTATGGGATTTTATTTTGTAAATAGCAGAGCTGGATTAATGGGAAGAGCAAAGAAATATCAAAGTATAGGAGCATCTGTAACTCTGTTTTAATTTTGCAAATGGACACGTTGATCTTAAGTATATTAAATGTAGAATTCCAAGGTACAGGCTGAGTTTAAGCCCATGATTACTCTGGTGTTGTAAATGAGGATAGGCAGACCCCAGCTAAACTACATAGCAGCCCTGACAATATATCATGATATTTCTAGGAAGAGCAGTTTTCTTGGGAGGGCTCTAACCAAGCAGATGTGTAGGCTGAATCTACACGCAGCTCAGTGTCCTAGTGTTAAAGCTGGCAGTTTGGGACTGTTTTTCTTCTCCTCCTCCTCCACATTTGCTGAGGCAAGAAAATATAATAGGATTTATGGAAACGGAGCAATGCTTATTCTCTAAGGAGAGTCTGTATACATTCACTGCACTTCCTTTAGGTTCATGAATACATGCATACCCTGAATGTGTAATTATTGCTACCCCTACTTTTACAGTGACTGAATACTTTTTAATGTTTTTCAGTCTGCATGTTTAAATTTTGATCAGTATAAAGGCATGCTGTCTGCTGCATGAATCCAGAGGTATGGATATCTGCTGAGAAATGCAAACCTACTGATGTCCGCCTGCACACGCTGTAGAGAGCCATAAGAGAACCTATTTTTTGTGGTATGAGGTGAGCTGGAGATGAATTACAGCTGTGCATTTTCAAAAAGAGGGCTGTTGTAACCAAAGGCCTGTTTTGGCAGAGCTGTTTTTTCCCAGGTCAAGAGGATTATTGTTGAACCAAAATAGGCAGTTTCTCACTGCAATGTGACAGTTCTAATATTCATTCCCTTGTGAAATTAATATCAAATTGCAGCTGCAGCGTGACTTATCTTCCAATTACCTTGTGAGTAAAAAAGAATTCTGCACATGGGTTGGTGATATTTTGCCTCTCTGTTGTGAAGGGCTTGTATTGGGTCAGGCTCAAAGGATCCAAATGAGAATGTTGCTTTTGTTTTGGTAGCATGTAGTTGTGTCGGGGGGAGTGTTTCCATCTTCTTGGGTTCTGCTATGAAAGGATCTCTGATGCCTGCAGGGAAGGGGAGACGGGAGAAAGAGAGAAAACTGTCTGAGAGCTAAAAATAAAATATGTAAACACAAACATATTCATACTGTATTTTTTCCTTTAATGAGATGGTTGCTCACACTGGGAGAGGCATTGGTGAAATCATTAAATCTAGACAGACAAGTCAAATTATTTGAGATTACCAGGAAAGTATTTTGGGGAGCTTCTGTGAATTTAGTTTCTTGTGATCAGCAATATACAGGCTGAAGTCCCTAGAAATTGATTTAAATGTGTTTCCTTATAAATTGCAAGTAGGTGCCCTTGTTTTCTCCATGACCCTTATCTGTAATAAGGGATAAGCATGTTCAGCAGTTTCCCCGTATAGGAGCCATTAGGCAGAAAGAGAATCTCTGGTCTGAGGCCAGTAAAAGCCTTCAGGTCAGCGGTGACATTTAAGGGACAGCTCAAGGGGGCTTCCAGCATCGGAGTTAAATAGAAAGATATCCTCCAGGCTCCTTCCAGTTGGCGTGTGGCAAAATCTGGGCACAAGTGAGCATTTTCCTCAGACTTTTCAGTGCTAGAAGCAGGACAGGAACCAGTGAATTGAAAGAGCCAGAATGGAGCAGATGTCAGGGCTGAAGGAAACGCTCGGGGAGCAGGAGGCAAGAAATATGAATACAGGCGAGTACACATAAAAAGAAATGGGGAAAAAATCCCACAGAACAGCAACCCAAAGAGGCTGAGGAGTGTAGGGTCACTGGCTTTAAGCTTCTCCTCCCAGATGGCCGCCTTTGGAGCGCTACGGAGAAAAGCCCCGGGCTCTTTCTGTCCCCTCTCTCCTAGACAGGCAGTTTTGCCTGGCCTGCTCTTCCTGTGGGAATGAGGAGCCCACAAAGCTCCACAAGGGCCTCCTGGAGCCCGTTGCCACCGGAGGCACCAGGAGCAGGAGGCAGTTGGCCTCTATTGAGGTTTTAAGTGGTTGGCATGAGGTTTTTTAGAAATAGACTTGTCCCTGTGCTTCATCATTTGCATCAAAATAGCCAGGGTTTCTGAGGCAGTAGCCACTAGTAGCCTGGTTATCTTCAGCAGAGCAGAAGGAAAACAGTGCTCACAGGGTTGGGGTGTGTTGGGGTGACTCTTCCCCTTGCTGCCCTTTCGGTGGACCTGCTGGAGACAGCAAGGGAAGCCCTCGGCCCCCGGTGGCCTCTCCAAGAGGCCAGGAAATGAAAGAGCAGGCACTGTGTGATCAGGAGAGCGTGCGCTGCCTTGCTCAGTCAGAAATCCTCCTGTGTTTGAAATACTCCACTTTTCCTTCACATCTGTTCTGAAACACTAAACCTAGGATAGTGTAGCATCCTTCTCTGGTGTTCCACACATCTTATTTTGAGGTGGTTTTCAGATTTCTTTGGTGCTGCTTCCTCATTTTATGTCACTCTGAGTATCTGGAGGCTTCTAACCTTAAGGATCAGGCTCAGTTTCCCCTGGCTCCGGTGCTGTGGCATGCCCACACGCTGAGGTACTCGAGGAATGAGTGCAATGTGATGGCCTGGGCTGGGGGGATCCACTTTGCATTCTTACTGAGCAAAATGGTATTTGAATGGGACAATTTTACTGTCTTGTATGAACCAACTGCATTCTCATTTTATTTTATTTAGCTTGTCATGAAGATTGCCTATTTTAGGCGGATTCTCTAAATCTCTTGTAGTGTATAAAGTACATTCTTAATGAGCAAATGAACTGTTGCTAAATAGCACTTTCAGATGTCTTCTTGCTTCTGTCAAAGTTCACGCCGATCAAGACACAGCTGATTTAGAGAAAAATCTTTCCATTTGAAAATTGTTGCTGGAGACCCTGATGTTTTTATGCTTGCCCTGTTATGCAGTGTCAGGGAGCAGGTTTCTAAAGTGATGGTATGTGTGAAATGTCAGCACAAATTAGCTTTCCCTTAGAGCTCTGTAAAGAGAAAATGTAAAACAAATTTTTCAGTGTAACCAAATTATTGAAGTAATTGCAGTAAAAATGTCTATTAGACCTCACAGAAACAGTGGAATTCAGATGTGATTGAAAATGTATTATATGATGAGCAATATTGCTGCTGAGTTTTGAGCATATATGTGTGTGTGTACAAAATATGTGTTTTACTAATGCACCTATTTGGGGTCTGTAATGCAAAGCTGGGAAATATTTAGTTCTTTCTCTTAGAAAACAACATTTACTTTGGGTACAAAGCTAAAAGAAAAGCTAGGGTAATTTCCTGCCCTGACTGTGCAAGTTCTTGTTTGCTCTTGACTGTTATTCCTCTCTGATGAGCCATACACTGTGAAGACCTACTGGATGCCTTTTGGTTAAGTGCAGTCTTCCAACTGGCCACCACATTGTCTCCACAATTCAGAGTCAGGAATTCCGTCCATCTGCTGTCAGGTTTATCTGGGGAAGCAAACAGTGTAACTTTTGAGGGAAGAAAACATATTAGTGTAGAAGTTTGAAGTTAGTCATTGGCTGCTGCATTTTTTAATAGAAAACATAATTTAGCAATTTTTTTAAAATCAGGTGCTCTGTGGATGTGTATAGTCTTAAATCCTCACTGCAAGTTGGAGCAGAAGGCCAGTTGGCTAAAACAGCTGAAAAAATGGAACAGTGTGGATGTTTGTCCCTGGGAAGATGGAAACCATGGAAACGAGCTGCCCAATTTAACCAATGCTTTGCCTCAGGGTGCAAATGCTAACCAAGGTGAGCCTAAACATATGCACTGACTGCAACGTATACTGTAACCTCTGTCTTATGTACTCTAGCCTTGCAGAATTCAACACACTTTCCTGGGATAAGTAACTTTCTCACTGAAGATTGACCAGCCAAGTGTCAATTTATTTTCACTAATACTGCCCTTGCAGAAAGAATAAATAGATTTTTGTGCTGGGGCTGTAGTGTTTTCAAAGCAAGTATTTGTGCTTAGTTAGGTCTTCTAACTTTGCATTAGTCCTTCTAAATATTTGTTGCATGAAAATCAGATGTCCTTCAAGTATGTCATTTAAAAGCCTGTTGTTTCTTTGCTTGAGCTACAATCTTATTTCCCTTCCGGTGTTGGGGTTGTCATTGTTTGCAGTCACCAAGCCTTTTATCCTTATTTAAAGAGAAATCTTGTGCAACTGAATTAAATTGGGTATGTGAGAAACCAAAGCAGCTATTTGTGTGCTGCAGCCTGTGGTTTGCAGCCTGCACTGCCAGGTGAGTGGTGGTGCATGCGCAGGTAGCACTCGGCCTTCGTGGAGGAGATGTCTGTTTTTAGTCAATATCAGGCTCTTTCCAGTCCAAAACGTGGTTATCAAATCTGAGAGAGCCCTGTCCTCTACTCTTAAGCAACAGCTACTGCTTTGCTAGCTCGGCAAGAAGCAGTGTATGCCAACCCTGCAGAGGTGCTTTTCTGTCTGGAACTCTTGCTGGTTTGCCGAACGTGGGCAGCCTAGCAGCAACTCCAACATGAGGTCCCAACACTCATGGACAAGGCTGTGTCAGGAGACTGATTTTGCCATAGGACTGTATCCATTGGGTGCAACACTAGCTCCATGGCTTCAGTGCATCCTTTTCTTCACAGTATTGCATATGTTTATCAGGCAAAATTATACCCATGGTGATGCAAAAGTTGATGTCACCTCTCAAAGAGAGCAAGTAGAAGTCCCTTGAGTGATGCTTGTCCATCCCTCATTCTAGCAGCTGTGGGAGAAGGAGAGGTTGGGAGTTTACACTGCTGTGTGCCCCGCACCTCCTAGTTTATGTTTAGGGGCATTCCGTACATGCTGTTGAATGCCCTCCATCTTTAGCTGTTCCCTCTGCAAGGTCCCATTTAGTGTTAGCCTCACTGTTTCATGGCCACATCTTGTGGAACGGATGGCGCGGCCTGTGCCCGCTCCGCTCGGCCATGGGATGTGAAATGTCACCTGCGGCCTGTGCCTTGCACCCTGGGCTGGGCCTTGCATCCCGGGCTGGGGGCGGCGAACGGGCAGGCGACAAGGATACCGTGACTGGCTTATTCCCACGTGAATGACTAAGAGCTGATGCAGCTTTCTGAACTTGTGAAACGGCAGATTCATCGAACAGGCCGCATCGGACGGTGTTCACTCGAGCCATCGAGGCGTGCGATCTGCACTGGCAGGACAGCCACTTACAGCACATCATCAGCAGCGACCTGTACACCAACTACTGCTACCATGACAACGCGGAAAACTCGCTCTTTGACTCTCACGGGTGGCCCCTCTGGCATGGTAAGTGGCTAAACCGGAAAGACGTTTCCATGACTTGCTGCTTTGTTCTGTTTCTATGGTATTATTTTGGGGGGGGATGGTGGGGAGATGAATGAAAAGCCTGGCAAAAAGAACAGAGGATCCCTTCAACTGCTGCTTCAGAAGTAGGCTTTTTAAGTCTCTTTTGCATAGTTGTAAAAACAACAACAAAAAAAAAACACAAAAAAGCCCTTTTGAGTAACCCAGCAAAACAGGCCATTGCAGATATGGAAGCCTTGCTATTCTCCAATTATTTTTTCCATTTTAGAGCATGTTCCTACAGCATGCGCGAGAGTGGATGCGCTACGATCTCACGGATACCCCAGAGAAGCACTGAGGCTCGCAATAGCTATTGTCAATACGCTAAGGAGGCAGCAGCAGAAACAGCTGGAAATGTTCCGGGCGCAGAAGAAAGGTAAATGCGAGCGGGAGGCGCGGGCAGAGCACGGAGCACGTGTTGGGACACTCGAGCAGACCTTGGCATGGGAAAACTGGCTTGGAAACGAAAGGAAAAGAGTTTATTCTAACTCTTCTTTGCAAACAGTCGTGGTGGTGACGTAACTTTCTGGATGTCGGGTTGTTTGTGAGCTCTCCGGGGCGAGGACGATGTTCTGCTGCTTGTAGAACATCCAACGTGATTAGACCTTTATCCCAATCAGAGTGTTTTGTTACACAGTGTAAATATGCCTCTGTGTAAGCTGTTAAATAAGAGCCTTGTATTGAGTGTGTCAGGTATTTTAAGTCATTTTTGTCTCCTCATCGTAATACAGCTGAGCTGTGTGTTTCTGAAATGGAAGCATAGGCTAACAGGGTGGTACTGAGGCAAAGTCTGTGCTACAGAAATACATCAAATTTGGCAGTTTGTTCCAAAGGAGTCTCTTATGATATTAAGAATTCTCCTGCTTCTGAATAGAGTTGGATTGATGCCACTGAACAGGAGATTTGGAACGACTGTTGCTTTATATGATCCCCTGTGTTCTTCCTTTGGATATCATTTCTATGCCATGTGGCCCTTCCTGTCCAAAATAATCCCATGTTGAACTTTGTTGTAAATTTGAGGTAGCAGAGGGAGAAAGAGTTGGAGAAAGGTTGAGAAAGTTTTTGAGAAAGGTTGAGAAAGGTTCTCAACTATTGTAAGAACATGTTAATTCTAATTTTATTTTCACTTCTGATTGCTGCTCTTAACCTTGAATATCCTTGTTCAGTGTGCATCATGTGTGTAACTTTTTTAAAAGCAAGTGCAGGTACTTATATAGGAAAAAGACATCTGGAAGTATGAGTGAAGACAAGGTAGGCACCTGATGAAAAAGAAAGTAGCTGGCAGTTCCTGTGCACTTCAGTTTTTGTTTTCCAGCATCCAAAGTGCAGTAGGAATGTTGTCCAGGGAAGTAGGCAGTTTGTCTGTGTGTGTGTGTGTGTGT
>JAUBOD010000667.1:8570978-8584136 GCA_032353885.1 Nothura maculosa
GTGTGAGGGGCTGCTGGTGTCCATGGGAAGTGTCCCGGTGACTGACAGGGATGCTCCTCTCACGTCCCACTAACTGTCCAGTCTCTGGGCATTTAACAGTTCTGTTAGGTTCCTTTTCCGTATGAACAATTTCCCTAACTGTCAAATCGGGTTACCGTATTGCAAATGGAGTGTGCAAAATGCATGGTCCAACCTACCTTGAAACGAAAAGGTTTGAAGGTTTGACATTTTTTATGTTGTCACTCTGCTTTTTTTTTTTTTTTTCCTTTTCCCCCCCCTTCTCTCATTTTTGGAATTTTTAAATATTCTTTTAGTATCCTGAAGTGTGTTGGTCATCACAAAGCAGATGATCTCCACAGGTCGCCTGCAGCCTGGCTTTAGGTTTCAGTTCATGCTGAACCTAAACCAGAACCTTCTACTTGGCTTTTATTTGTGTGGCTGATTTGAGGTCCATGGAACCATTTGAACTATCTGAAGCCAAATGTGTATGTGTGACTGGGGGACTGAAGCCTCCCTCTGGCATGACACAAGTGAAGCTCATGAGCCAACACAATAGATGAAACAGACTATAAGGGAGTTGGTAACAAGGCAGTGTGATTAATTCTTTGTATTAATAATACTTGCTTCTGCCTGTAAGCTTTTCCACGTGCTATTTATTAGTAAGATGATGATTCATTTGTTTGTTTTTCTTATTCCATATCAATTGATTCTCAATAACACACAAAAAAAGAGAAACCCCCATCAACACTCAATACAACAGCCACACATTTAAATAGAATTGAAACAGACTTTCTAGTGTATGAAAACTTCGTGGTATTAAACATCAGCAAGATGAGTAAGAGAGCAGAGGCAGATACATGTTAGTCTGTGGTAGGTGGAGAAACGTGATATCTGTAAGGACTTGTGCATGGTTTCTAAATGGTCGTCCTTAATGCATCTGCTCTGTCATAATTCAGTGGTGAATAGGGGAAACAACAATTGGAATCAAAGGGAAGTTACAGTCAGAAGGGTGCTCATAAAAAGGGGATTTGTGAGACCTCTTCCTTCTGTTACCACCGTCGTACTTCCTTCAATTCATGAGGCTGAATAACTTTTTTATGTTCTCAGTGATTGGTGAAGGCTACAAAACCAAGTAGCTTGGGAGGTGATTTTTGACTGAAATTTTAGATTGACAAAAATGCATTTGATCAATTTAAAGGGCAAATTCTTGTATACCTAATTTAAACTTCTTATCTTTTTGTAAAGGAGCTGTCATTCTGAATTTATTGCCTCAATAAATACTTAGATTCCTGATAAGCTAGTATGTTATTTATGGAAATAGAACATATTTTGAAGTATTTTTGTTTTTTCCTCTCAGGGCCATCAGATTCACTGCAGATGTATAAATGGTACTGTAACTTTTGAGTGAGGAGATAGAGGAGTTTTACAAAAATGTAAAATAGATCTTTTGAGCAGACATTTTCAGAAATCTTAATAGCATCTAGTAAAAGATGACTTTGCAGTTGGAATTTTTGACCCATTGTGGACTTTGATAGTGCTTAAATGATGTCTGGCCTTCATTCTTTTGATTTTAACGTAATCACAAAGGGCAACGTATTTAACCTAAAACACATTATTTTCTCCTTCCAAGCAGATGCTACTGAATACTTGGAATGTTGTACTGAAAGCATATTAATAAGTTTGTATTGTTTGGAATGGCTGAAATTCACTCTGTCCTCACGCCCCGTCCTTTTTTCCCCGAATACAGAACTCCTGCACAAAGGAGTCACCTCAATAACGAACCTGGAAGGCTGGGTGGGCCACCCGCTGGACCCGATCGGCACCCTCTTCAGCAGCCTCATGGAAGCCTGCCGGGTGGACGACGAGAGCTTCCACGGCTTCGCTGAGCTCGCGGGTAAGGCTCTGCCCAGGGCGCCTGGAGGTTGGCACACACACCAAGAGGTTGGCACACACACCAGGTCTCCAGCAACCGAGGCCATGTTATGCCTCCATTCAAAATCAACTTGGAAAACAGTGTTTTCAGAGTTTAGGAACTCAAATACTCGCTCCCTAAGGAGGCAGGAAGGACAGAAAGTGTTTGAAGTAGAGTTTTGTTTAAAATTGCATGAAAACACTTCAGAAATCACCAGTAATCCATTCTTGAACAATTCTCTATTTCACACTCGAAATAAGACCAAATGAACTTTGTAGCAGCCACTCTTGCCACATGCATTACTCTGTTTTCTTTCTTAGAAATTACAGAAAATATTTAAAGTTGATGATCTATTTGGTCTTTAAAGAGTATGAATTGGGAGTGCTTCAGAATTAGAACATGATTTAGGATGTGTATGCCCATTTTAATTTCAGTATTTGCCTCCCAGGAGCCTACCTGATTCATACCTTATCCTTCATCTCTCTTTTCATCTCTGCAGTAGTTTTATTGCCTTCTCTGTGGACAGAAACTGGATTCCGCCATCTCTCTACAGCTCTTCTAAATGAGTGTCCTACTCTTTAGGCCTTGCCTCCAATTTCATTTTATTCAGTTAGGTTTCCTTCAATTAGATTTTCTTCACTAAGCTTCTACTTTTCATCTGCACTGCTTTTGGAAGAGCTTTTAAATAAAGTATCAGAAATCAGATTGCTTGCAATTAGGAAAAAACACATGAAAATAAAATAGTGTATGTTGAAAAATAACCTCCCTCTGCACACACAAGCTACCGAGTGCAGGATGCCTTTTCACTTGCTGCACTTGCCCATTTCCTTCCATCTGTCCGTAATAACTCTTTTGTTCCCAAATTAGACTGTAAACTGCTAAAATTTGGAATAAAGTTTTGTCATGTGGTAGATCTGTAAAATGTCAACTGAAGTGACAATACTCCTTAAAATATTTTATGTCTTGATCTGTATGGAATTTGCAAGTAATCTTTACTAAAGATTTGGATTGTAAATAACATTTAGAAACGTATATGTTTATCGTAAATATACTTGTAATATTAAAAAAAACAAAGAACATTTAACAGAGCTCTGATGTGCTTAAAAGTCGGGGAATTCCAAGGCCTATTGTATCTGTACAATCCTGACAACTTCAGAAGAGATCTGTGCAGATATATGAGCAACCATCCCTTTCCACTTTATGGCACATCGAGGCTTTAAGTATGTACAGAAATGAGTGGAGAAAAAAAAATGAGATGGATTTTCTAAATTTGGCTTCATTAACACAGAATTAAGAAAACTGCCTTTTTCTAAATGATAAATAGTTATGAAACCTTTTATTTTGGTAGCCCTGCTTGAGCAGGAGGGTTGGACTAGATGATTTCTGCAGGTCTCCTCCAACCTCAACCATTCAATGATTCTGTGTGATTTTTTTATTACTATTTTGTGTGTTTCCTCCTAGTAGAATTGAATTGGGTAGTTTACATTGGATCATTGGATTTACAGATTTATATAGTTAATTATAAAAAATACTGACAAAGGAAGCATTTGTAAATGTGGGATTATAGACAGATTATGGATTAGAGGCATTTTTTGATGTGTTCTTCTTTTTGTGTCACCCTTTACAGAGAACATGGGGCAATGCAAATCTCTGGAGTACCAGCACCTGCCTGCACATAAGTTCTTAGAAGAAGGGGAATCTTATTTAACGCTGGCTGTGGAAGTAGCATTGATAGGGCTGGGACAGCAACGAATAATGCCAGATGGCTTGTATGCACAAGAGAAGGTTTGTCGAAATGAGGAGCAGCTCATTTCTAAGCTACAGGAAATTGAATTGGATGATACTCTGGTGAAGATTTTTCGAAAACAAGCAGTCTTCCTATTAGAAGGTAGCTCAATATAGATGCTAACTGCTTCTTTAAACTGTCTTCAATTACAAAACCCCACAGAACCCTTCCTCTGGAAGATGACTTCCAAATAAGTTGTTTTTCAGCAAAATTTCCTTCCCAGGCCAACACATTGCAGATATCACATGACTGTAGAGATAAAGCATTTACTAAAGGCCCTTAATTTTTGTCGTATTTTGTTATTTAGATTTGCTGCTTGTCATGAACTCAGTGTCCTAATTATACAACCAGGCCCACAATTAGATAATAAAGCCATTGGTTATCATCAGCAGTTCTCATGTAGCAAAATTATTAATTCACTTTTAGTCTGGAAAATGGCTGGCAACTTTGTAAAAGATGAAGATTTTTTATCTCAATTAAATTTACCACTGATGAGACAAAAAAAGAGCAATTTTTTTTGGTAGGACTCAAAAAAAATGTGTCATACATAAAAATTTCAATACATGGTAAAATACTGAGGGTTATATCCTAATTTGGTGACTAAATTTTGGTCGAGGCAAACAATTCATGTTTTGGAATCATCATAATGGACTGCTGTAAAACAAGTAGAAAAAATGCTTATTTTGCCTTAGCTTTAAGGAGGTCTTAATATGCGGTACTTGAATCCCTTTTTCAGAGGGTTCTGAGGTTCTCTTTCTATTTTTTTTTTGCTTTTTAAATAGAAGAAAATGCTCAAAGCAGTCAAATAATTCAAGGCATAGTACAAGTTTGTGATCACATGCCCAAGGGACAGTGGAGCACTGATGCTCCAGCAGGTGTTGAACCCTGTTATACAGGTCAAAGAATTTTTGATTGCTTTCTGTAAGAAATATGTCCTTTAAAACTTCTTTTTTTATTAGAAATGATGCAGTATGTTGGTTAGGCCTCTCAGCTTTGAGCCTGTTATTCAGGTCCTTAAAGACTTTGGTACCTACTGACAGTGCCATGTGTGGAGAAGCTGCAGCAGGGTGAGAGCTCCCATGGTGCAGATCTGCTGCTGTTCTATGGCCTGTGGACGAGGGCAGCTACTCTCTGGATTCAGCTATTACCAACCACCATATCCTACAGTTTACTGAATCAACCTGCTGCATTTATTTACTGACAAGGCTATTTCACAAGGGAAGAGCAAGATTTATCTCAAGTGTTCCCTGATACATCCAGTTCACTATTTTGATCACTGATACTGTTTTCATGATTGCCAAGAGGAGTAAATGAGTGATCATAGCAGCGAATCTGCTCAAGTAACTGCCTCGGAAATTGCTGTAGTGAGAAACAGGGGACAGGGGTTCAAGTATTGCTTGACTGTGTGCTAGGAGATGTGGCTTTCCTGCAGCAGCTTGGGTTTGCTCCAGGTTGGACAGAAACTGCCAGCTCTCATGGAGGAAAAACTATGCAGCGATTTAAGATCCTAATCATATCAATTGCATTTTTATCGTTAAAGACCTGTAGATGTAATAAAGAAAGCGTAATCCAATATTAAGCTGATTTCTAGACTGTTAATATAGATTAATGCCTACTGCGTGTAGCTACCATTTGAATGCGTGGGAAAGCAGAAGATAGACTGTATTGCAAGAACTGCTCTGTTTTAATTTTAGTCTGACTGCTACGTTAATGATGGAACATCTTTTCATATAGATGCTTTGTCATGCAATACCCAGGTCCTAACGTACCTCTCTTGACTGGACCACCAATTGGCAAACATACATGAGATGGCTTCCTTCAGCGAGCCATGTGAGATGGTTTTGAATGGCTTTGGACTTCATTTCCAATGACTATGAGACTTGAAAATCTTCAGTGACATTTCTTTTGTAATCTGCCCCAGTCTTCAGAGACATCCACCTGCAGAGTTGAGAGTTTTTTCATGCCTAGTGATTTTTACCTTTATGTGTTAAGACACCAGTAGCTGCTGGGCTGGTCTAGGTTGTTACTGGCTCTCATGAAGTTGCCTGATTTGTGCAGCAGAAGAGACTGATGGAGCCGAGTTCTCCCCATCTGCCTCAGTGCAGGTTGTGCATGTCAGTTTGAATGGCCACGGCAGCCTGTTCAAAAGGCCCCTGTGAGAAGAGGAAATTCTCCTCCTGTAGTAAATTTTGTAGCTCCTGACTGCTGTCTGTGCAGTAATTATTCTGTAATGCTCAGCTTAGGATTCTTATCCTGTATCTTGCAACATGTAATGCCTCAACCCCTAACTACTGACAGAAAAAAACCAAACCTTCATGACACAATTCTCCTATTTACGGAAACAACAGCCTTAAGGTTTCAGGAAAAACATGAAAATGGGATTCATAGGCATCACGAAGCTCGGAATTCAATAAGGCAATAGCTAGTTTTCCTTCTTTTAAAAATCATCTCATCCCTTGCTAGTCCTAGAATTACTGTTAGGAAGCTGAAGTAGTGCACTGACTGCGAGCAAAATCTGTAGCCCCAACCATGGGGATACAATGGGTTTTCTCAAAGAGCAAATATAAATTTAAGACAATGTGGCTGTGAGAGACCAACAAAACTGGCTTCAGTGCAAGATCTGATCCACTCCTCTCTGGGGACAAAGCCACAGAATTATTTAAATGCCTAATATCAGATTATATTAATAGGAATTAGGTGCTGCAGTAGGTGATTGGTTACATGATGACTATTGAAGATCTGTGCTTTTCCAGTGTAAACACTTTCTGGTGGATTTGTCATCACCTATTCATGTACCACTGGACAGTGCACAGGGATTTATGCATACAATAAAACTGTGCAGGGGCAAAGCAGGGATTATCACCGTCCACTTGTGCGTGCCATAAACCTGCTGAAGAAACCCCATGGAGCACTAGAACCATTCAGTCATTTGTACTTGCACCAGTCGTGCGCTGCTGCTGTGCAGTTTGCCGCCTGTTTCCTTGTCTCATAGAATATACAGCATGTAATATATACCAAATATACCCAAAATACCAATATAGCTTTAACTCTTGTACAGCAGTCTCTGTCTCTGAGTACCAATTACAAATCTAATAGATAGACAGTGCTTTTAAAGATCTAGAAGTTTCGAGAGGGAATTAACACTCTGTAAAGATTGTCATTCTCTCTCTTTCACACAGCTGGACCATATAGTGGTTTGGGTGAAGTCATCCATCGAGAGAGCGTTCCAATGCACACATTTGCCAAGTATCTCTTCACCTCTCTCCTACCTCATGATGCTGAATTGGCATACAAAACTGCACTGAGAGCCATGCGGTACGTATCCACAGCTTGTGGAGGAAGGGCAGGAAGAAAACTGCTGGGAGAGGGTATGGAAATCAAATTGGGTCTTCTGTTCTAAAAGAAGCATTGTTCCCATTAAGGAGAAGTTACTTTGGTTTTGTCACCCGTAAAAGCAGGTGAAGTGTGTCGTAAGTACAGTATGATCATTTATAAATATACAACTGTTTATTTCCTGTTGTAGAACAGAACTCAGTTCTAAAACTTTCCTTCTAGAACTGTACTGCTGCAAATGCAACTTTGTGTTAAACAGTGACAGCTTTAGCACACATGTTCCCATGTCTGTGTGTGTGTGTAGTGGTAATAGAGGGCAAACGAGGAAAGAGGTTTCTCACCAGGAGCATGACTCTTCTTTACAGATGGACATGTCAGGTCTCGGGATCTCCTGCTGCATGGCCTGTTCTGCCACCAGCTTCCTGTACAAATTAACTCTAGATACTAAACCACACCATATCATATAGTGAGAACCAGTAAATTTTTGTGTGCTTCATCACTAAGCAGTCTTGCACAGTCCTCGGGGAACACTGGATTTCAAATGGAATATATCATATGACAGCAAAATGCCTGACTTAGCTCATTTGTCTTTGGTAGCTGGGAAAAAGTTGTTCTCAGGGACAGAGCTGTGAGTGCTGGCTTTATCTCTGGGAAGGCTGAATTGTTAACGGTGACTAACAAAGTCCTTCTGAAGGAAGTTTCAGCGGCTTAAATGATAAATGGTAAATCCGTGCTGTCTGTACACAGGGAGGAAAGTGACCAGTCCCAACTGGATTGGCTTGGATTTAGTTGCTGTCAAGAACTTGGAGTAAATGGTAATTGACAAAGAAGAGCCACAACTGATTACTAGGAGCATATCAAGTTCCAGAATAAAAACATGAGTGTTGGGTTTTCCAGGTCATCGTTATCAAGAGTGATTGCACTATGGTTGAAGGACATACTGTCAACATAAGTGCTATTTAAATTACATGCATATTTATCAGGGTGGTGGTTTGTAGATGCATAGTTTCTCCAGAAAGCAAAACAGAAGAATGTAAGATCAGAAAGTTGACTAGGTCACTTAAGAACAAGTAAACGTATCCATAGCCCTGGTCATATCAGATTAGCAAGACAGTACAAAATATGCATTAGAAAAAAAATGGTCAGAACCGTTTTCTATGTGTGAGATTATGTGTGTAGGGAGACTAAGATGCTAAACCACGCTGAAGAGCTGCAGTAGACTTCCCACCACAGTTTCACACAGTGCACTGAGCACCTCAGTGAAGGTGCTGTGCCATTCCTCTGCAACAAGGACTTGGGATTTCCCCAGAAACGAATCATAACAGAAAATAAAATGTTTCTGGCAAAACAACTGAAAAAAAAAAGAAGTAGGATCCTGAAAGATTCAAGATGATGAAATCTTCAGTAAGTCTTGGGGAGTTCCAGCCATCTTTTGGCGTGAGGATACCATATCAAACAGGCCAGAATGAGAAGACAACATCTGTTCTGTCTGCTAGAATCACAGGAGACACCAGCATAATTGGGGCTGTTCTTAGCCCCTTTTGCCATCACTTTGTAAAGCAGATGAGACGTAAGCTCTAGACAGTAATCAGTCAGTTTGGTATTTTGCATTCTTCAGATATGAAGACTTGCTTACTTGAATTGTGGTGATGTGGACACTTGCTAATCCATATCTCAGCACTGCTCAAAAATTCTCTTAAAGAAGATTGTACTTTCCATAGACATCTATCAGATAGCTCAGTAGTTCAAAGGAAAAAAGTCTGATATAAACAAATAAGAAGCTAATTTAATGTTGCTTGAGTGGGAAGGAAGAAAATAAACATGAAGACTGAGTATCTGTCTGATGGTTGTGAGATGGGACTGCTCATAAATTGAATCAAATCGACTCAGCTCTTCCTGGCAGGAAGGAAATAGCCACGACATGGATGAAAACCTTCTCTGGAAGTTTCATACCTGGATCTTTTTGCACAGCTGCTTGCTTTTAGGAATATTGCATTTTCCTTCCTTCCTTCAACATATTTCAAAAAATATGTTCAAAAAAAACTTCCAAGGACCACGTCATACCTAGCTGCTCTTAACGTATAAAAGTTGGTCTAAATATGAGAGAGGTCAGCTCTGAATTTTTTGTCTCTCTGCAATAAAATCATCTACTTCATCTTTTGGAGTCATTTTCTTTGTGTTTGGAAAATACAATATGATGTCCATGGAAGCTGAGACCCTACTGCCCCCTGCCTCGACCTCAGGTCAAGAAGGACAGTATGTGCAGTCCTTGGTGGTTGCTTCCATCTAGAACTGTCTGCTTGCAGCATTGGAACATACGGAGTGGAGATTTGGAGAATGTGGATCTGCTGTGACCTAGTTGACTGCTCACTTGGAATCTGAACTTGAATATACTTAGATTGACTGATGCCATGTGAAACCCGAATTTCATCTGGGCTTTACGAGCCCGGCTTTAATGACAATGTTTAATCATGAGGTAGCTTTGCTAAATCCTAGCTGAATAATTGATGTTTGAAAGAAAAAGAAAGTGAAGAATGTTACATTTCCTGCAGCCTGTGCTTGTTCTGATGCTCCCTAATCTTGCCAAAATTTCATGAAAGCCACCAATTCACAGCAACATTTCTTTTCACAGCAAAGGAACATAGAGGCTGGCAGTGGAATTCAAACTGACAAAAGATTTCCCCAAAACAGCCTCTTCCTTTCATGTTCTTTGTGTATTTAGTGTTACTCATAACCTAATAATCCCTTTTGCTCTGTTTATTGAAATCATTTAATAATACTTTTTTTCCCCCTTTCTCTCTGTACTTGGAAAATATCAACTAAAGAATTCGTATGTATTTTATTTTTACCTGTGTAAAGCTAAAGAGGTTTCTTTGTGGTACTAAGGAACTGATTTGACTTCTAATACAAATCAAAAGTGAAGTTAGTTGAGTTTTTATCCTGTTACCATGCTTCATATGTTTCAGAAAATGTTAGCACAACTTGCTGATGGTTATTTACAAGCTGTGTTATATTTATATATGCCTGCTGGATTCCTGCGCTTATGTTCAAGATGACATTTCTCTGCAGATTCTTAAGGGTATGCTTGTATGCCTCAGGAACCTACGCAAAACTGCTGGACTTTCTTCTGCATCTTAAAACTGTCTTAAAGGGCTCCATTCTTGCTGTGAAAAAAACCCTCATGCATTCCAGTTACTTAAAGAACTTAGGTATTTATTTAAGTGAAAAAAATAGTATAATGTATCTAAATGAGCTTATTTCATAAGAAAAATACTATCACAAAGCATCACAATGAATTAGATTTTTAATATTATTCAGTATTTTCAATATTGTTAACAAACAGATCCAGCTTCCTTTGTCCTTCTAAACGACTTCTGGTAAAAAATCACTTCGAGATGAAAACTGGTAGAAATAGAAGCTTGGATCGCAATCAGATTTTTGTAAGTTCAGAGCGGGTGCATCCATAAGGCAAAGCGACTGCATCGAGTTTGCTCACATGGACTTTTGAGATAGGGTACAGGCATGTGAGAGCATTTGATGGGATGAGTGTGAGGGAGTTATGTTGAGTGCACATAGACTGAGACAAACTTACAGCGTACCTGTTGTGAAGATGCACTTTACCTGCAGCTCCTGTAGAAGCATCCTGGTGATGTTACAGCAGTCTCAGCTGAGAGGATCACAATGGTCTTCAGAAAACTTCTGAGAATTCAAACATATCAATGGTTCACTTGGACTAGCTTTGAGCTAATTACTTTAGACCTTGCCTGGATTGTGTCCACATGAACAGTGTTGTAGACTTATCTTGAGATAGGATCATGTTACTGCTGCTGTTGTGCATGTTACAGCATCTCCTTGGTGTCTGATGAAGCAGGATGTGTGTTCCAGCTGGATGTGTGTTCCAGCTGGTCGTGGTGCAGCAGCTGGGAGAATTTCCCCTGGTTAGGAAGGACATTGCACTGGCAATCAGCACCCACACAAGCACACAACCCTTCCAGGCTTCAGTTGTCATCTGGTAGCAAGCAAGAAGAGTCTCCAACAGGGAACAGTCAGCAAGTTACAGGAGTGAGTCATTAGAGCTTGTTCAGTGTAGGAGCCCACCAGCAGATAACACTCTTTCCCTTTTTTGCTGTAACTTGTCAAACCCTTGTGACTGCCCAGGAAGCTAAGATATTAATGCTAATCAAGGAACCAACCGTTAGAAAGGTTTTGCTTCAGGACATTGTCTGTTATCATCATCTGACATCTTGTTAACCTTTCATATCCTGAACCCAAGCTTTTATTGTTTTGAATAAAACAATTTTCCTTCGCCCACTTTTACTTTTTGTGTTAGCGTTTATCTTATCTAAGGCATTGCCTTTGGGTGGAAGCGAAGCCATTAGATGAGTTTCTGCTATGGACCATCAGTTCTGTTGTAGTTGTCAAAAACACACGTAGTGATTTTGAATTTTCTGCATAAGAATTCTGCTCTCCACATAAGACTGTTTTAGACTGGAACATATTCAGAAAAATTCATGTTTCAAGGATGACTGTCGGAAAAGTAACTTTAAAGAGAAATTCCTCTGCCAATGTTGTTTGGGACCTTAACTTTGGATTATATTACGTTATATATTTGGAAGGCTGGATTTTAAGGACTTTGAAAATAGTTCATAGCTGTAGAATAAAACATACTTTTTGTGTCTGAATTTATTGCAGAGTCAAAATCCAAACAGCTTGTTGAATAATCCTGATCACTTTCTTCTTACTACATAATTTTAAAGTGAAAAAAGTTGCACTTGCATATGGAATAATACTGGAAAATGTTTACATGTTCTCAGTATGAATGAGAACATCTCCACTTCCCTGGCAAGGTTGTGATTCAGCACTGAAACAACAGCAACAATAGGGCAGCAGCACTGTGGATTATGAGAAAGTCTTTACTGCCTTGGCTAATAATTGTCCAGTCAATTCCTAGAGCTGCCCACTTCTATAGTCAAGTTTGGATAATGGACTTTTAAGCTTCCCCCCTCAAAAGTAGTAATTGTGCAATACCGTTTTGTACCTTAAAAAAGGGCATGTTTCTTTTTTTTTTATTTTAAGAGTATTTTTGTGACTTTAGTTTTGCTCATGGGTAACCAGATGCAGTGATGATTGAAGAGAGTTTCTGCCTTTCCTTTCAGTTTGCTAGTATTGGAATCTACGGCTCCGTCGGGAGACATGTCCCGCCCACACCACATTGCGTCAGTTGTTCCAAACCGGTATCCCCGCTGGTTCACCCTAAGTCACATTGAATCCCAGCAGTGTGAGCTGGCGTCAACCATGCTAACAGCAGCCAAAGGTACAGTGCTGTCAGTTATGTACTCAACTAAATGTATGTTTTTAATATTACATAGAGTAAACAGATTTTAAAACCTGTGTTGGGGAATCAGAGTTGTAGGCTGACAGTAGTGTGAAATAGCAACGAGAGACTGAACTGACTTAAGCCTGTCACTTAATTTCCTAGCAGAGTAGTTAACTTAGCTGGGTGGAAGCCAGATGGGCTTGATCTGAGGCTGATGAGACAGCTCTTTGTTCTTCCGATGCCGTGTAGACTCCGAGACCCAGGAGTGGACAAATCACTTCCAGAATTCAGAAACCAAGATGACTTTCTGGCATGTACTGAGCTAAGCACCACCGGGCTCTAGTGCAATTTGTGCTGTCTTGTGTCTTTTGCTCATATATGATTTAATTACAGAGGGTTTATAAAAACAAAATGTGCATAACTGAACACCATACTATTGCTGTAGCACTGACAGGCTCGGTTTTAATGCAGCTCTGGATGTTTTGGAAGGTTGTTGCATTTTGGTGAATCTGTTTATTCTGTTTACACCTTGCAGGTGATGTTCGGAGGCTGGAAACAGTGTTAGAATCCATCCAGAAAAATATCCACTCCTCATCACACATCTTCAAACTTGCCCAGGATGCATTTAAAATAGCAACACTCATGGACAGCTTGCCGGACATCACTCTTCTGAAAGTTTCTCTGGAGCTGGGCCTTCAGGTATTTCCCTTGCTCGTTATTGCTACTGCAGAAGACATAGAATCATAGAATCATAGAATCATAGAATGTGTAAGGTTGGAAGGGACCTTAGAGGTCATCTAGTCCAACCCC
>JAUBOD010000667.1:8584214-8603915 GCA_032353885.1 Nothura maculosa
GCTCCGGGGCGTTTGCCCCTTTGGTGGTGACACAGGAGCACCACAAACGCCCTCAGGAGCCTGTTCAGGACAGCTAGGGGGCAAAAGTACTGTGCGTGCCAAAAAGTGAATAAGCAGAAATGCACCTGATCATTTTCAGCTCTGGGAGGTGGTTTCCTAGCTTTCTTTTCTTTTTTTTCCCCCTTAACTTCCTTTCCTTGCCTTCCCCCGCAGACAAAATTTGGAAGGTGCTTGATGAATTACTAAAGAAAGTCAAGGTCAGCCATAATGTCATATTTCTAAAGGAGAGACTGTGCTAGCAGTAGCCCCCTTCTTCCCTCATCAGAGAAGAATGAAATCATAAACTCTACTGTGGGGCTGTGGGATGGTCATCCACCTCAGACTGCTTGAAGAGCGCAGGAACTTTAGATGAGTTTTAAGCCTCTGAGTTACAAGCTAATAGGAGATAGCAACGTTTTAGATACCTTCAGTAATAATTGCCTTACACTGATGAATCTTGGAGTTTACACAGTTCATTTCAACAAAAATAAATCTCTTCATCCCTCCTCAGGGAGTTCTTCAAAAAAACATGCAAAGATCAGAAAACCATTTATTACTTTACTTCAGTAAACAAAGCTCCAAAGACTTCTGGGGAAAGGATTTTATCCCAGTTCCTTCTCATGCCAAAGAGAAAGGTACTATTTGCCTGTTTTAGACTTTTAGAACATAAAAACTTTAAATCAGAAAGCTGAGATTCGCTGTGCTTTGCTGGCCTTTCTTATTCCCAAGGTTGCTGTGGAAATCCGCATCTTTTTTTTCTGCATCTCAGTACATTTCTACCCTAAATGTTTGCTTTCTTGAGAAAGCTGCTTATGTTTAACCTGTGTGTCATCTCAAGTATTCACCAAGTGTCATTCAATGCTAACAGCACATTTTGTACATCCCCGTTTTGATACACACCCGTTTGTGACTGATGGGCTCATGAGAATGTCCTCAGTGAGCTCCAAGGAAAGAAATGCCTTAAGCCCTTTCCTTCTCCCAAACTCTAGTCGTTGGAATGAACTGGAAGTGTTTGTCCACAGGTTTCCCCAAGCTTACTAAGCTAATATGTAAAGATGTGTTACAGTTTGCTGATAGGAAATTCCTTATTGTTGTGTACTTCTCTGCAGTTACATTCTTCCCACAAAGGCACCATCCTCAATGGCCCCTGGATGCTTCTCCCAACAAATTTAATGGCAGTTGGATTGTCCTTATTCGTGGTCTAATATGAGACCACCTCTGACATTTTTGTGCCCCAGGAAGCTCTGTTTAATGCCTCCCAATGTAAAGGGAGCAGCAGTGGCTTTGCAGGTGCCCTGCTTTGCCTCTGACCTGTGACACTGCGAAGTTTGCCCACTTGGGTAGATAAATGCCATCATTTTCACAGCTCAGTTCCTGGGATTTCTGTAACAGAAAAATCTCTTCCATGATTTCTGATTTGGGAGTAGTGTATAGACTCCTGTGTCCTTTCTCCCTCTTCCTGGTGACTGAGGGCTATTAGCGTGGTTTAAGTGAATGAGCTAAGGGGAAGGCATTTAAGTTGGCTGTGGGAAGAGATCATCAGTGTGGGGAGGCATAGAGCATCTCAGGTGTATTCTGCCTGTCGTACCTTGCAGTCATGGAAGTCGTACCATTGTCAGGTACAGGCAGGGCTTCCATTCCTCCTCCTGGGGTGTGCTACAGCTCTGTTACTGTACACAGAGTTGTACAGAACTGCTGAGCACATTAGTGAAGGTGATCAATTAATATGAATTTGGCAAATAGTGTCCTTTTCCTGAGAGCATATTAAAAAAATTCTCATCCTAATGTGCATGATTTTGCATTGGTTAGTTGTCTGTTGCTGTATTTCTTCTATTGGGAGATCTCCTGTTCTTCTAAACAAGAAAATATTTTTAAAAACCCAGCACAACAGATTATTCTCTGTGGGGGAGAGCTTGACTTTCACATAAGCTGCATAATTCACAGGCATGTGTCTGTCTCTGCATTTTCAGACTTACCCACCTATTCAGAAGTTCTCTTCACTTGACGGCATGGATCTTGGATAGATCAGTTCTTTGCCTGCATGGTTAAGCTGTAATTTCACTTAGTTCCTTCTTGGTCCAGATGTCAATACATGCTATATATTAAATCATTAGAGCTCTTTTTTTTAATCATCAGAAAGGCCTCTTATTTAGTATGCTCAGTTTTTCACAGTTTAATGAACTCAAAGAATATATAATGCTGTGCAAAAGACTTTATTCTAGAACAATTTGAGTCATGAAATTTCTTGAAAATAGGTTTGCTGGTGCTTTGCTCTTAAGCTAGTACAGCCATTATAGCCACTGTGTTTGCTGAAGACTTTTGTGACAGATCATTGTTTTACAGCCACCACAGGGAGGAAAACCATCACTTCCAGAGAAGTCATTATTCACACACACAAAAATGTTTTTTTTTCTGTTTCCTTCTGCCATCAGTAGCAGAATTCCTTCTGTATCAGTCCCTAACCTTTTTGTACATTCTCTTGCATTTATTCTCTCTCAGGTGAAGCTAAAAATTGATCTTAGATCCCATGAGAGTTTTAGCCTTTGGTTCGCATGCCTAGACTCCTCAAGTCTCCATCAAAGGACAGAGCGAGTCAGTTGTGCTCCAGAGCATTTTAACTGGAGGATGCCTGTTTTTCTTTCAGAAGGATTTCAAGAAAAGAAACGGATTCCATGTTCTGTCTCAGATATATTTCCATAATTTAAAAAGTGGCTTTCTTTGGAATTTCTCTTCCTGATCTGGTACTTCAATCACTTTTTAGTAGGAATGATACCATCATCTCTGAAGCCTACAAGACCAATGGATTTCTTGCCCTGATATTTTGAGTGGAGAACAACCATTTATCAAGTTCCCCAGTGTGCAGTCCCTGATGTTTGCCTATAATAAGACTTCTCAAAGACCCTCTGTGCACTTAAACTCCACAGCAGTTGTTTAGTCTTCTCAATTACCCTATCTGCAGCATATGACTAAATGAGGCAACAGGAATAACTAGTATGACAGAGGGCTACAGGTCACTTTGAAGTTGCCTTAGGATTGGAAAGGGCTTGGGGATAAGAACCTTCATACAAGTGCTGGTAACCCCAAGGTGTTTTATGAATGAATATTATGAGTTTGACATAGGGAGAACATCTCTGAGAGCTCTGTGACTGACCTGTAGTAATGACCAAATAGTCATGTGTAGCACGGTCACTACTACTGTGAGGGGAAAACTGCTTGCTTCTTTCATTGAGGTGTCTGTGGCATCTTTCCAGTTAGCTGAACCAAGCTTTCCATGCAGTTTCAGATACTGAAAGCCATGTGCTTTTGTTTGCTCACATTTTGAGAAATAATAGTAATATAAAGTAAGTAATGACTTTAAGTAATGAGTAGTAACTGTGATATAAAAGGGGCATTACAATCAAAGCTTAAAAATGAAAGAATCTTGTTCAAGGATTCTTATGGTCTTAAGATAGGACTTCTTTGCATAGAGTTGTTTTTCAAATGAGGGAAACTATTGCTATGGGCTTTTCAGCAATATCTGGGTATATCTAGAGGTATGTATGCATATCTTTGCAGAATAAACAGCCAGTCAAATTCCAGTGCACAGCAGCGGCTGTCTGTATTGTTGAAGTCGATGAAAAGATGTACAGATGCGGGGAAAAAGTGAACGAGCTGGTTTGCTCAACATGAATGGACACATTTCCACTTTAGAGACTACCATTCATGGAGGGAGGAGTCAAAACATAATTTAATTTGAATAGTTGGCTGTTGGTTTGGTTTGGCGGTTTTATTCCGTGTTTTGTTTTGTTTCTGGAGAAAACAGCCTCTCCTTTGGTCTGGAAAGATTTGCAGTTGGAATTAGTCTCTGTGTGCTCCTCTGAGATAACTCTGAGCCATGTTTTTCAAGCCTTTTGACACGTCAGCTAAACTGAGGTGACAGAATGGAGACAGCAAGAGACTGCCATTGGAGTCTCACTGTATCGGAATAACTTGAAACCCTCATTGTTTGTATATTGCCCAGGTTTTGCAATTACTGGATTAATTTGTATTTTGCATTGTTTTAAATAGGTGATGCGCATGACGCTGTCAACGCTGAACTGGCGGCGGCGAGAAATGGTGAGGTGGTTGGTAACATGTGCAACAGAAGTAGGTATGTTCTGGGATACTGCTCAAGAACCCTGTCCTTTCATCTAATCTTAAAGAGTTTGATCTTGTTTATCAATGCCCAGACTTGCAAGTGTCATATGCTTTCTGTTGTAAAAGTGTTGTAAAATTCCTTTGATTAGAAGACATTAATTGTGATAATGACATAAGATTTTCTTGAGCATGTAATAAAATAAGCACAGGTTAGATGTAGTTGAGCAACACAGTGTTACTTTTTTTCCCCCACAAGGTAGGGGGTGAGCATGACCTTGGTAAGATGGGAGGAGTGCTGTTGTGCTTTCACATGACTCTTGTGATGTGGGGTATCCCAATAAACGTTCGCTCTGCTCTCCCTGTGGGGTCTGGGTTTGATGCTGCAGCAGAGTAAAGGCATGTTCTGCACCTTTGCCCATGTTCAGGTAGAGGTGCAACAGCAGTTGTGTCAGCTCTGTGCTACTGGGAGGAGGAGAAACCAGAATGTGGCTGATGAGAATGTCTAAGTTGCCCGCACTGGCGCTGGAGACAGGATCCTGGGCAGGGTATAGGAGGCACTCTCGTTTTTTTTTTAAGTCATGGGGTAAATCCAGGCTTAGAATGTAGTTCGTCTTTGCAATGTGGCTGTGACATTGGGTAGGCTGCTCCTCAGCAGCTGAAATGCAGACCAAATCCTAATGTACCCATCATTAAGCCCCCCAGGGAAGAAGAATAAGGTGGGAGCAGAATTCAGCCTGCTTCTTAGAGGACAGAAGTGGGAGGATAGTGGGTTTAGCAGGGCATCCTCTGGCAAAGTGTAGACATGAACAGATGTCCTGCGTGTCCTGGGGAAGAGACCTTTGGCTTGTGTACTCCAGTATCTACCTTGCAAGATGAGGATGGAGTATGTGAAAGTGAAGGGTATTAAAAACTGTGTAACTAACCATTCAGCAGCTGTAGTAGTGGGGGCAATAAAAGTACTATGATAAGGGAGCAAGTTTAATTGTCACTAGAAGTATTTCTGGAAAAGATGCTTTTCTCTGCATTTATTCCTTTCTCTTTCATATATTGGAGTTAGATTGTGTCTCAGTGATGGTTCTTGAGTTTCAGAACTTTAGAAAATTGCTGGTGCTTATTCTCTGGATCATTTTATCCTTTGCTTTGTGCTTAACTGGGAAATTAATGTTGTCAGTAGCTTGGGAAAATACAGCTTGCCTTTGTATGCCCTCAGCCAGAAAGTGGTTTGTCTGCAAATTTTCAAGCAATGTTCTTGTTTTATTGCTTTTATATCTTTTCTAAGATAATTATTACTGAGGCTATCTTACAGATATTAGTGCTTGAGTATTATTTTTTTGCAGTTGCATATTGGCAAATAAAATGCAGGTTTTAATACCCCTTCAAATTAGTTTACATATTCTAATAGAAGTATCCCATAAAGAACCTATAATGTCATGCAAAGTACTCTTGAGACTTAATCAAGTTGGTAAAGCAAGAAATGTGTTTATTTAAATGAAGACCTGGTGTTCTCTGGCCACGCTGGATTTTTGAACATGACGGAAGGGGTGCATGGGAAGCATCAAGAGTCCTACAGAGAAAATGAGGACCTCTGGGTGTGGTTTAGGCGGGCTCACAGATGTGTGTAAACTGCCTCAAGCAATAACAAGGCACTCTAGTTGCCTATAATGGCAATTTATGGAAGCCATCCATCAGCCTTTCCCCCTTCCTCCCCCTGCCGTGCACACACACACACACACCAACAATAAGGGGATGCCAAGGAAAAACTCGCATTTCAAATATATTTCCATAATAAGGAGCTTGGTGTTCAGGTGCATATCAGTTTAGTGCAAGACCTGTCTGAAAACCTCTGTTCAGGCAGTGCATGTGTGGAGAGGCAGGAGGGTTAAAGCTTTTTGTACCTCCATTTTTTTAAGGTATGCTTATTATTAAATGGGATAATATTTTATTACATGAGGCATTTAGAGTGTTTTAATGCTCTTTTGTGTGTGCGCGCTGTACCTTGAGATGCACATGGAAAAAAAAAATGTCTTTTTTAAAAGGTCAAATGTGAGGGCTGCTTTTGAGTAATGCAATGAGATGTCAATTTTTTGAGCTCTAGCTCCACCCAGATGGGTGAGAACTCATTATCGAAATCACCTTAAATAACATGTAGAACAACTCAGTTATCGAACCAGAAGACTAAAGCAGGTTCTTACAGATTTTCTGTTGTTGTTATTGTTCTCATTGTCTCCACAGTTGCTGTAGGGATTGCACAGTGGCCTGTATTTTCATATCCCTTTCCAGCCACGTTATCTGCTTTAACCTTTCCTGCCGAGGTAGCTGCCCCTTGGTGGCACTGCCAACCTCTTAGCCTTTGTTCAGCCCTCTTGCTGAACACCTCTATCTGATCGGTCTTATCAGTTGTGGCTAATGCTTTCTCTCTCTCTCGCAGGTGTTTATGCACTGGACAGCATCATGCAAAGCTGGTTTACACTTTTCACTCCAACAGAAGCCACTAGTATTGTTGCTACAACAGTGATGTCCAACAGCACCATTGTCCGCCTGCATCTGGACTGCCATCAGCAGGAGAAGCTGGCCGGCAGTGCAAGGACGCTTGCTCTACAGTGTGCCATGAAGGATCCTCAAAACTGTGCTCTCTCCGCACTGACCTTATGTGAAAAGGATCACATAGCTTTTGAGACCGCTTACCAAATCGTTCTCGATGCTGCTACGACGGGCATGAGCTACTCGCAGCTTTTCACTATCGCACGATACATGGAGCACCGCGGTTACCCCATGCGGGCCTACAAGCTGGCCACCTTGGCCATGACGCATCTCAACCTGAGCTACAATCAGGACACGCACCCTGCCATTAACGACGTTCTCTGGGCCTGCGCGCTCAGCCACTCCCTCGGGAAGAATGAGCTAGCAGCTATAATACCTCTGGTGGTCAAGAGTGTCAAGTGTGCAACAGTACTGTCGGACATTTTGCGTCGGTGCACTCTGACCACGCCGGGCATGGTGGGGCTTCACGGAAGGAGGAACTCTGGTAAGCTCATGTCACTGGACAAAGCGCCGTTGAGGCAACTCTTGGACGCCACGATCGGGGCCTACATTAACACGACTCATTCGCGCCTCACTCACATCAGCCCGCGACACTATAGCGAGTTCATAGAGTTCCTCAGCAAGGCCCGAGAGACCTTCTTAATGGCTCACGATGGACACATCCAGTTTACACAGTTCATTGACAACCTAAAACAAATCTACAAAGGCAAAAAGAAACTGATGATGTTGGTTCGTGAGCGGTTTGGTTGACAAAAATGTGTGAATGGGGGGGGCGGGTGGGGGGCGGGAGGGGTGGTTTGTTTTTACTTGAGCCTGCCTTTGTATCCTTTTTAACTTAAAAAAAAACAGAGCCACACCGGTATTATATGTGTATAGTTATATTGAGTTTGCAAACTAAACTGTCATGTTGTGAAAGTTTGTGTGTTTAATTTTTTTTTCCTTTTTTTTTCTGTTTTGTATGAGAGAGAGGTTAAAAAAGGTTTGGTTTACACTGAGTATATGTTGTCAAGTGGCAAAAGCCCACATTGCTCTCCTGTTCTTTCTGTATACGTTCACAGCCTCAAAAAAACAAAACATATATTGCAATGGCTTTAAAAAACCAAACAAAACACCTCCATCCTGTGATAAGTACCTCGAATGGATTCAGCTTTACTCCTTTGTAACTCATCCTTACATTTCAGCATATTTAAACAAACCAACAAGTGAAATACTAATAGTTAAAAGGCTGACCACGTGGCTTTGCAGTGCTGTTCATCCAGAAGCATGGCACACAATGCTTGTGCATGTGGAAACTTAGCGACTGTCAACATACATTCTCAGGGATTTATCAAAAAAAAATTAAAAAAAGAATGAGAGCATTTATTGTACTGTATATATATTATAGTATATGTCTGAATATTGAAAAATATAACATTAACTAATTTATAAAAAAATCTATGTAATGCAAAATACTTGAAGCTGCAGTAGCTTGGTTTTAAACAAAAAAGAAAACCTATCAGAAGGACTAAAGTGCGCCTTGCTTCAGGGTTGGCTCAGGTGGTGAACTATATGCTGGGCATCTATGCAGAGCCACCTTTTGGATTGCATGGTTGGACTGATACCTATTGGGGGAAATTTTATATATATATATTTATACAACCTGTGTATACATATATATGTATACACACATACACACATGCTTGTAACAGGCACTATAGTAAAGAGGGACAACAAAAAAAAAATACACAGCCAGAGCAGCAAGCCTTAGCATTAAGAATACAGTATGCCAGAATCGGGGTTTGTGCCTCCTAGCCTAGAAAACTTAAAGAAATATCCTTTTTGACACAAAACGCAAATTGTTTTCCAAAATGATTGACATGATACATTACGCCTTTGCAGTGAGCTAATAATAAGCTAACCTTTGTGCACAAATAACATATATATATATTATATATATATATTCTGCATAGGTATTTTGACTTTGTGCAGGACAGAAAGTTGTGTAGGTATGACTGTTCTACTTTTCAGTTTGTTTTTTTAATATATTTTATTTTCTCTAGAATTACTCAAACAAAAGCAGCCTTCTATCTTGCCTTGTCTTAATGCTTTAAAATAACCAAACTGGAGATCTAACTACCAAACTGTTCATTATATTATTAAATACCAACTTTGGTTACAGTATAGTGTCTTTACTTTAGCTGATGGTTCTGTATCCTTGTGCTTTTTAAAGCAGTTTTTATGTTTTGGTGCAAAAGTTGTCCAGTGTCTCTTGTTCCCTTCATTAGAGAACATGCTAGAGTATGTTTGTAGGTATTTTTGTTTAGAAAAACTATTTCATGCTCTCCATTTTATTTATTATAATAGATAAAAAGGTTGTACTTCATCACCCATGTAAACATGCTCATGAAGTTGAAAGTAATTAAGATTTGATACACTGATATCAATTTATTTATGTAACTAAATCACTGTTTTATAAACTTGTTAATGATCAACAATTTTTTTGTTTTGATTAAAATTAGTTTTTTGAAAGTTGATTCTGTCTCCTTTATGGTGTCTGTTACTGGAATGGAATTGTGCATGGGTATTTCATACACCTTAAATAGCAGCTCTGCACTTTGTGTGTTCTAATAGCAAATAATGTGATCACCAAGACCAGGAAAGAAATGCCATTGTGTGCTTGTTTGTTTGTTTTCTCAGGAAGCTGTTGAAGAATGACAATGTTGCCACTCCTGTGCCAAAGATGGAAGACCGAGCACTTCGGAGGAAGGACCAAATGCTGCTTGTGACTGAAGACACCTGGTCAGTACCATGAACCGTTAGCCTTGCCCTGCTGCCCTGGTGCCTGGCAGGGTGTGTGGAGGAACTGCTGTCACTGGAGGAGTTAGTTAGGTGGAGATGGGAGTCGAGATGTCCTGCAAATAGATATAAGTCTTACTCTGGCAGCTCTTTAGCTTTTTAAAGTATTCTGCAGCCCAGTCCACCCGGTCTGGAATTCTTGCTGACCTGCTGACACCCAATATTTCTGCTTCTACTTTTTGGAGAGCTTTTGACCTGTAGGAATTGTGACAGTTTTTCCAGCCTTCAGTGAATACTGGGATATGGCATGGCTGCGAATTGTAGAGGAGCTCTCCTGTGTCTCGAGGAACTTTGTCCTCTAAGGAATGTTACTTGATGCCTGTTTGAGCACATGATCTCAACATCTTCCCTTTCGTTTTTAGTAGGGCCAGCTGAAAGGAGACTCAGCGTTCAGCACTTAGCAAGCAACTGTCAGAGCTGCCAGCAGAGCCCTCATTCCTGACAGGGAGGCTTGTGTTACCACAAGATTTAGGAGGAGGTCTGAGCCTTTGTACAACTTGCAGTGTGAATGTGAACCATTTCTAAGCCCTGCTAATGGATGAGGTGTCATGACTTGATAGTGCTAAGGTTCTGCAGCTCTGCAATTTGTCTCTCTTTCAATATTCAGTCTTTACTGTTTCACCCTGGTCACATTCTCCTAGATGAGTGACCTACTACTACAGGCAATAAGGAACAAGAGAGAAACCATAGGATATAATAGGGATTGCCTCCCTTTTTCACATTTTGTAGCACACTATGATGATAGTTCAGATTGCAGTGAAATATGTTTTAAAAACAAGGCTTTGAATCAGAGTCCTGATGGCTGTCCCTTGCTTTGAATGAGCATGATGGCCTGCTTTTTTTTTCTCCAGAACTGCTGGAAGTTTGGCTTGTTTCTATGACTGATTTAAGTCTTTTGTGTCCTCAATGACAATGCATAGTGCAATTCACACCATTTAAAAAGTCTTCATGGACCAACATGTGTTTGATCAATGTCTAGCAAACATGTCCAGATGTGTTCTGCTTGTGCTTTGTAGAGGTAGGAAGAGTCCAGGAAAAAATCTGGAGTCTTTTTGGTGAAAGCTCCCAGTTGGCTGTGATTGAACAGTGTTAATGTAATTTCTAATTCTACACTTTGGGATGAATTTTTGGGCCTGGTAAGCTTACAGAAACTTTGTTGAAAATATAATGGCTTCAAATTCCCTTGTCTCTTCAGTGCAACATATTTGAGATATCTCACTGACTACCACTGTCATCACTGTCTCAAAACGTTACAGTGCTTGCAGCTCTCTTTGAAATGAAAGCTTTTGTGGTTTGTTTTTGGTTTGTTTTTAATCCAGGCTCTCTCAGGCTATTTGGTAGAGAAGCGAACCAAGCATGGCCTTCCCATATCATAAACCACCACTGAATCTTCACATTTTTTTGGTCAGTTAAGTGAAATCCTAAAGCACACGGCTTTCCCTTCCATGTGATAAGATTTTTTTTTTCTTTAGAAACAGGCTCATATTTTCTTTGTTGAGAGATTAATATTGCAGATTAATGGATAAAAGGAATAACGTCTTTTTAAAGCTTTTGCACAACTTTTTATCATGGAAAAAGAAGGAAGGGTACAGATCCTCAGAACTTGGATATCAGGCTGCAAATGAAATCCAAGATAGTTTTTCTCCAAGTATTTGCTGTCCTTTTCTCTGAATCTTTTGCTTTTAATGCTGTGGCAATGGATCTGAGCATAGATTGCATGTACAGGACACAGAATTTACTAGATTGTCTAAGAGAAATTGTAGGGGATATTCCGAGGCCAGATCAGCAGGTAGAAGGCTGGGGGTGCAGATTGCCATGAGTGTCCCATGTGACAGATGGAACTTGTTGAGGACCATGAAGCTGCCAGCAGGCGCAGTCAGTGCTTTGCATGACTGATCAGCAACTTTTGCAGTGCAGATGAAATTCTGAAGGACGTTTTTCCTCAAAATCAAAAAGGAAGAATGCCTTCCTAGTATATTTAGGCATGGAAGATACTCTGAGTGCTCTGCATTAACAAATTTGCCATTCTGCAGACCCATATACGATCATTTTCTTTGTATCCGTCGGCTCTCTTGATTCCACTGCTAATGCAAGTCTGATGCAAGGCTTTCAAAAATCTCTGTGAAAGTCACTTTTCAGTAATCTTTTAGTGTTCTGTGAAATCTGTCGGAGCTACAATTTTCTTTTAAAGTTTGTCTGGTAGCAATTAAGTTTTCATATAAGTGGGTATAAGTAACATAAGTGCATCAAAACTGGGGGCGCACTTTACATTCAGGGAAAACTTTGCTATATGAGTTGTAACAATTTAGACTTGTAGTTGCTTAGAGTGGATTTGCACCAAAAGTAAATTTATTTCACAGAGACACCTTCAATTTGGATTGAAATATCATAGCTTTTCACTAAGCCTTCCAATTCTGATTTAAAAACAAAAGCTCTCATAATTCGCTTTTAATGCAGATTATAACTTAAAAAATAGCTGTCATTACAGGATCGGGAAATGCAATATGCTCTTGTTCTGCACTTATGGCTAAGGATGAGATGTATTGTGTTCACAGGTAAACACTGGCCTGTCCTTTTACTTGCCCATCTCTTGAAAGTCTGTGTTCTGCAAGGCTGAGCAGAAAGGATGAAGCACAAACCGTAGTCTTATGTCTAAGCTTTACCTTGTGACGAAGCAACAGGTAGATTCAGGGGATATGTCAGCATGCTAGGAGCTAGTAATATGTTCAACTGGAGTAATGACAGTTTTCTGGAGTGACTTTGCTAAGGAAAAGAGGCTGCTAGGATTGACCTCACCTTGCTGGGGTGTCTGTTCCACACCGTGCACAGTAAGACACGAGTGTTGCCTCCACTAGCACCCTGGGCTATCAACACCCAGTAGCACCCAAACGCTCATCTGCGAAGCTCTAAAGGTAGCTTTAAAGGGAGTAAAAGTAGACCATTATAGGCTCTGAAGAAAAGAGCCTGTCTTAACAAGAAAATTATGTCAGGTGTTATATTTGCAGACATCTGCAAGGTCATAGGACCAAAGGTATCGCTTAACGTACACTGACTACAAAGTTATTTTTAAAAACTTTTCTGATCCGACCATTTAATGCTTTTGTACTCATGGTCCTGTTTTCTCTCTTTTGTTGTTTGCTGTTAAACCTGGAATTCTGAAGACTGAAAAGTGAAAGTCATTCATAAATAGTACAATCCCTGATTCAGATCTTCCATATTATAGGTGGGCTGTAATGTATCCTTGAAATCAAAAGGTAGGGGAAGAAAGGTTGATGGTGCAGCCCTTATTTAACTACTTGGGTCACAACCTCTTAAGCTTTGAGCTGTCTCCTCAGCCTAGGAGCCATCTAGTGAGAAGAGTCCTACTGAGCTCTGTACCAATTGCACTTCTTTTCTATAACTTCCATTGTCGTCATCTTTAGCCTTTGTCATCTCCTGTAATTTTAAGAGCTTTCTCTCAGGAAAGATGATTACTGACAGATGAAGTTTGTGGTATTTCCCACTTGGGATCTGATGACACAGAAACAGAGCTGGAGCTATTGTTTGATCATGGCAATCCACGGACAAGTTCTGCTCGGTCTGTTCTGGAGGTATCCACAGAGCAGTGAATGAGAAGGGTGAACTATTCAGTCACTTATTTTAGGGACCCAGTGAACTGAGACCTAAGCATCAGACACAAATAGCACATAGAATGAGCACTGTCTGCCCTTCTAACCCACCACTTTGACAGCAGAATTGCTTGTCTGACCACAAGTCTCAATTTGCTGTCCTAGGAATCAGAGGTGAATCACTGTTCAGAAAAGGATTCTGTAAAGTTTAAAAAAAAAGGGGTGACAGAGATTAAGGAGAGAGCTAAATATCCCTCTGGTGAAGTTGCTGGAATTACATCAAGGCTCAACTTGGCACACACACGTTTGGGAGGTCTGTTAGTTATAAGAGCAACTGTGGTGAGAGAAGTAGTGCCAAATTCTGCCCAGTCAGTGGGCAGGCAAAATCATTTGGGGTTTGTGGCCTCCAATTCCAGATGACCTGAATCTAGTTAAACAGCAGAATGACTTTCTGTAATTCTGCAGTTTCTTTTGTTACTGCTTGGCTGGTCCCGTGTGCAAGGAAACAAGTCAGATAGACTGCAAGTCATCCCTTCGATGCGCTGCATCTGGAACAACCAGAGCCCTCCCTCCCTCACTGCTGAAAATGAGAGGTCTGGGACAAACGATGGCCTCGCTTAGGCCACCGGGCCTGGGTGTGAGGGCACCTTTCACAGCACCACCAACCCCATTCAACAGGCTAAAGCTACAGCAGGGAAAATGGGATGAAAGGTTTTCCCAGCAGGATCCTATTTGTATAATACTAAACAGCAGTTGCTCACTTAAATGATTGGAAATCGTGGTTTGTGATGAATGTGATGAAAACGTGATTTCTTTTGTGCATCTAATTGACATTTGAAGCATGTTTAATAGATTAGTATGGAAACTAAAAATATCTCAAATAAGCACCAAAGTGAAGGCATCATTGTCTCATTACCTTGTTGCTGAAAGGAACAAACGTACTTGAGGATGAATTTCTTCACAACCATCCTCTGCCCCCTCACCTTAAAGAAGGAGCTGTGAAAGGCGACTGCTCTCCACAGTGCTGTAAGCCTTAGTCCTCTCTGGCTGCATTTTGGGAGGAGGAAAGGAGATATTTTTGAAAGGTGTTTTGTTTCCTACATTTAAATGCCTTTTTCCTCTAGATATGACTGACTTCTATGGCTCTGTTTCAGGACATTAGCCAACTAATATGTTTTAGCTATATGTTCTAGCCATGGGAATGCTCTGGCTGATTATTCAACACACCTTTGCTGTCCAACTCCTCTGTATCAATGCAGCTACTGACACAATGCACCCTGTGGGCTAGAGCTCCTCAGTACACTGGAGTTGGTACCTCCTTGTGGAGACTGTCTCCTTTTCCTACTGAATTGTGAGGTCTGGAGGCTTTTGAAAGCTGGGTTTTCCCAATTATTTTCCAGAATCCAGGGTCCCAAATAAAAAGATTTAGCATCACAATACTCTGTGATAAATCCCTACAAGTAGTATCTCTAAAGTGGGGGAAACAAAAAGGCATTCTATGATCTGAGAAAAGAAGTCAGTAAAAGCAAGCAGTCTTGCTTACTTGCTTGCTACCTGCTCATTGGGGAGGGCTTTCCTATTTCACATCTAAATTATAAAATGGGTAACTAAAAAGTCTACTTGGTATGTTGGGAAACTCAGTACGAGATGATCCCTGGATCCTGAGTAAGAAACTTCAGCAACAGCTGAAGACAAGATGATTGTAGAGGGAGGCCGTATTCTTGCCTTTCAAGCCCTTCTAAAACCTTCTGCTTTTGAAGAGGTTATTCCTTTATGAAAATCAGTAGGTGTTGCACTAGCACAGTATCTTTTTAATAAATTGCATCTTCCTAGGTGCCATCAAGAATGATCTAGGACTGCATACCTCAGCAATTCTCTTTTTCTCTCTGTATTTCCCTACTTGGAAATCCTACTATTCAGTGTCATTCCATGTTCTTCATCTTGGACTACATATATGGCAATTATAGTGTCGCTAGTTTTGTTTTGGTTGGTCTTTTATCCCTGCTGGAAACTCTCGACTTTTACACTGGTTGATTCTTGTCTCTCTAGGATGATTATTAAGGACCATATCCATTGTGGAAGAAGTAGCCATGGCTCCTCTGGAAGCTCGATGTCATATATTTTGTGAGCATTTTGACTTCCTCAAACAGCAAATGGAAGCTGGAAAGCTAATGGCCCAAAAGAGCATTTTGTTGTTATTTTTGTAAAAGATTTTTTTCAGCTTTTGCTCTTTCATCACAAAGGGAATTAAGTCAGGAAAAGAGTAGTTATTTATAAGAGTTTACAGTGCCAATGTACAAGTGGCCCATTCCCAGGAAAGTCCCAAACAAATCAGATTATTTACTTTTTTAGCTTTCTGTTCTTCAGTACCCAGATGGTCTGTTTAGTTTGTATGTGTGTGTGTAGGGGGGATGATCTAATGGGAGGCACTCAAATGGCACCAACCCACTAAGCCCTGTGTGAAAACACTGGTTCATGCACCTGTTTGTCCTGCTGCATTGGAGAATAGCAACTTGTATCTCTGCTGTGCTTGCCCCGTTGACACTCTCCCTGTGCTATCGCATTGCTCACTCTGTGTTACTTACAATGCATCCAGGTTATCTGGTACCAGCAGCAATCCCAGGGCTCTGTTTTCTAGTGATGGGGAATAAAACGAAAGACATTTCTCACATGTGGGCTGATGCTTGAGAGCAGGGAGCAGAAGCCTGGCCATCGGGAATGGCTGAGCCCAGGGCCCGCATTTGCCAGTAATTTGCAGAGGGGTTGTCTGAGCCCAAGCGCAAACGTAGCCTTTAAGCACGACCCAGGCTTGGTCTTTCCTAGCAGTACGTGCAGCCCATGAGGACCTGCTGCAGCAGGGACAAAGACAGCAAGGGCTGGGTGTAAAACAAGCAGGTAGTGCGTTTGTTTTTGTGTCCACAACTGCACATCTTGATATACTATGGCTGTAGGTAGTCCTGGGAAAACTGCTTGTTTCAACTTTCCCAAATACAGAATGCTCCTTCACTGGGCAAATGAAATTGAGGTTTATGGCAACAAGGTGAGGCCTGTGCAGGGCAGGTCATGAGAGATTTCAGAGACCTCCTGCATAGCCTTTCTGTGCTGGTTCTCCCCATCCCGTAGGTGAGCATCAGTGGCCACTGCCCCTTTGCTTGGAGTGAACCCCTTTTTGTGCAGCTCTTGGCTTTCTGCAGATGTTTTAACTTGCTAGGGATTCTGGTGATGTTCTCTAGTTGAGAATTGTGAGGAATTTCTGATTGAACTCAGCAATGATAGTTTTGGAAAAGAGTTGTAAAATCTTACTTGTCTTGTTTGATGGATCCAAACAGTGGAGGATCCAACAGCTTTTCCAAACAGTGCATGTAGTATTTACTATCAGCAGCACCACTGCAGAACCCCGTCAGCATTGCGGAACACAAATAGCAGACACTGCTCTCCCAAAACCACCATTTCCTAAAGACTAAACACATCTGGCTTTTGGTTTTTTTTCTACAAATTCTTGTGCTGTATCCTAGGCCCATGGCAGACCTCTGAAATCCCTGACGTGAAGACCAGACATAAATCTGCGACAGTTTTACTAATCTAGGCCGCTGAATTGGCACAGTGTGGGAGCACACGGTTGAGCTCCTGCTTGTGAACAGTCCTTCCGAGGTCAGTGGCACTTCTCACTTCTTTGAAGTACTTACTAAAATGAGGACAGTCTAGTGAAGTCTTCTCCTTGAGAAGTACTTGGAAGTGATGCCTTCTGCACAAAGCACATGGTCCTTGGTGGAGATTTGCCAAGCGCTCTCTGGGAATGGCTCCCATTTCCAAGGCAAGCTCCACCAGACGCTCCTGAAGGAAGCCTCTGCTATCCTGTGTGGCAAGACCGCAGCCTTCATTGCAGGAGACACGGGGCTCCCTGGAGATTCAGAATTGGGCATGAGGTGTAGGCTAGGGAGGCTGGAGAGGGAACAGACAGGTTCTCCTAAGTGGAGAGGCTCTTCATTTAATTTCATTTGCTTCCTTTAAAATAAATAGCAGGGCAAGAGTGAAAGAGAAAACTTGAACAAGTCACTTCTTGGCAGCTGTTTTTCACTCACTGGCATTCTGCAAATGTATCAAAGCTCTTTGCAGCCTAGCGTTTAAAAAACCCACCAATTTACAGGTAAAGGCAATACCCAGATTGCAGCTTCTTTACCAATTAGCTCACTACCAAATAGCAGAAATGTGCATGGGGAGGATGAGAGAGGCCAAAAAGCTCCCATTGCGGTAACACCATAACCTTCAAGAGAGGTGGGTACTGCAGAAGAGCAGTTACTTTTAAGGTGAAAAACAAGTTATAACTGTCCACAACAGGAGAGCACTGAAAGTAAAGGGCTATGTTACAAGCTAAAGACTGGGGTTTTTTTTGATTTAGTGCTTTGTGTGCTACACAAGTGCATTGAAGACTAAGATCTCACTGTTTTTTGTGTATGTATGTGTGTGTGCCTGTGTGCACACGCTTTAAAAAGTCCTTGTATAGAAATGGGTGAATTTAGTCTGTCCATACCAAGGGCCATATGTTTACAGCCGAGTTGGAAAACACTTTAAAATAGGAGTTTATAATGGAAACACTGCCACATCCTCAAATATGTTGATGCTAATAGGCACCACTATAATAAATCCCATAGAGGTTTTAAAAGATATATCTGTTATTCTGGAAGAGAATATACTGGCTTCTGGCCGAAGTGGAGCTTCTCCTTTCTGTTCTTCAAACCATTTGAATCTTCAATGGCATGTAAGTAGCCCTGGATTATATCTTAACATTTCAGATGGTGCTAGTAAGTAGCAAAATAATATGCTTGATATCTAAAAGCTTTCCCAATTGCAGTAAGGGAACCACAGTGCTTTTCAGAATGTGTAATTTCATCTGCATATTTCTGATATAGTGCAAGACATTCCAGCTTTTTCCCTTTTATTTCCTGAAATAGGCCCTGCTGTTGAACAACTCTACATCTTTTGTATACTCACTGAAATAACCAAATTCCTGTTCTTATTAGAATTCATCCCAGGCAAAACCTACGTTCTTCATGTTAACTTTATTCTTATGTTTTTAATGGCTTTGGTCTTTCCTATATGCAGCAGTAGAGAAGCACACTCTAGCATTTATATGTGCTAATATCTTTCACGTAACTCCAGTGAGTGCTCTAAGAGGAGGTTTTGCTCTAAGAGGAGTGGTGGGGAAAAGGCAGCCCTGGGCCAGCGGCAGCGGCGGTGCAGCACAGTGTATAACACCATGCACCAGCTCAAGGGCAGAGAGCTGCACTGCCACATGGACAACTGCAAGGGAAGGGAAGGAAAATCAGTGCAATGATGGGATTTGGAATTCAGCTGGGCTACCTGGGATAACATCCTTGTTCTTAAAAGCAGTGCAAGCAAGAAGCAAGGAAATATCCTTTTAAGAAGGACAATTTTAAGAACAAATTATACCAGAATACTGCTGTTTTGGTGAAAATCATCCTTACCCTGTCTCTTTTTAAACACAGCCTCTTCAAGGTAGTTAAATGAAAGATCTTGATTTGGTTTTATCAAGAGATGCCCTCTCATCCTTTGCTTCTCCCCACATACACATCGCCTTTCCTAAAATTGCACTGGGGATTGGCAGGTGCAGCCACATACTGAAGTCAGAGTGGGGGAGTTGCTGGGGATTTAGATATTTAAGTGACTGCTATCACTATGATGCTTCAGCATCTATTTGGATGCATGGGCTGTGAGCAGAAAACCAAAAATAGTGCTTTCCATGCCGCTCTTGCCATAGAAATGTAATCTTAGCTTGGGAGGAGTGTGCTGGTCTTTGGGATTGCTGCCTCATGTTGCATCCCAGCTCCTTGCAGCAAAGCCTGACTCCTGGGGTCCCGCTCAGAGCACAGCTTGGTGGCCCACAGCAAGCAACCCGACTGGCACTGCTCACATGGCGATGGGCAAGGCCTGGGCAGCTGTGGCCTCTCAGGCTTTCCAGCGGGCAAAGCTGAAGCCAAGATGGGGGATTGCTGCCCCACCAAGTTAGCTACTGCCGTACGAGGAAGATTGGCAGTGGTGCCAGCTCTGTGTCTTGTCACAAAACCTGGGCTGGTGTTCTTACATCCACTGCTCCTGCAGGGAGGTAGTAGTCTAGGAGCCATGGTTTACCTTGGGGAGAAGTGCAAGTCTTGTGGCTGGTGGAGCTGGCCACCTGCCTAATCTTGCAAGAGGCAACCAAAGAACAATGGTGCCAGGGAGCTTTCCTGGGGGAGAATGACAGAGAGCTCCTCCAGAGTCCTGCTCTGTGTGTAGGGATGGGCTCCGGATCGGACTCCTCACAGCTTGGCTCTACCCTCACAGCCAGGCGGTCATGTTGCCCAGCACATCCCAGGCCAGCCTTGTCCCACTGCCCATCTGTCTTTGAGGCACATCGGCATCTTCCACTGGGGAAGCTGAGAAACAGGGAAGCAAACCTGAAGCTTTTTAAAGCTTCCATGAGTCAGCAGTGTGCCCTTGTGTCCAAGAAGGCCAGTGGGATCCTGGCCTGCATCAGGAGGAGCGTTGCCAGCAGGTCGAGGGA
>JAUBOD010000667.1:8640334-8651762 GCA_032353885.1 Nothura maculosa
ATTTAAAAAATTAATACTTTAGTAAAACAGGATAATAAGTTGCTCTGGCATGATTTACCTTTAGAAATCTTTTTTTTTTGCAGTCTAGCAATCCTGTACTGCAGTTTATTTTTCCTCTTTCCTTAAATATATTTGCTATGCATGCTATTCTGAAGTCATGCAGCATAACTTCTACTTGAAAGCTTTATAAAAACATCCTGGTGCCTGGACCTTCTATTGCACGTGCCAGTTCTTTCCCTACTGTGGGTGCTGACAGTCTGGGCCTCCACTTGGAACTTAATACATGAAGTTCTTTTAGTTTTGATTGCCTATTCTTTATGCTTTATTGAAAATGGCAGTTTATCCAGCCATGTCTGAAGTCCACAAGAGTTCTTTTTTCTCTTTTCTTAATTCCAGTAGTTTTTTATCTTTTACTCAAGGGAATTGCTGGATTCCACACGCTCAGTCTTTGCAGCACTTCAAACTGATTTTACCGACTTGTTTTCTTTATTTTGCAGTTTGTCCTTTTTAAAAAGAAAATACTATGGACTTATTTTTGTTTAGTCCTCCATTTAATTTAAACTGGATCTTCTCATGTCAGTTTAATCTGAGTTTATCTCCTATGATCGATTGTTCTGTAATTTTCTCACTCCCTACCAAATCCGAGCATGACATGGTATTATCTCTAGTAGGTTTAGTGATCATTTGGCAAAGATGTCTGTCAGCTATCACGTCCAGGAAAAGTAAGCAGTACCATTAGCTGCTGCATTTGCTTCTTAATCTACATCTGGGAAGTGAATGACACAATAATAATACATTTCTGGTAGTATTTATCTCTCTACCAGCATTACAGAGGTTGTTTCCATTTCTAAATATAACCCTGTACTTGACAACAAATACTACTCCAGGAAAAGTTTGGAATTTAATTCTTAGATATAAATCAGTTAGATAAAATTCTTTCACAGATTATAAGGCCTGCCTGACCAACATTCACAGACGTGTACGTGTATTTTCTTTCTCCATACTATCCATTTGTTGATGATCCTTGACCTACTGTCACATCTTTCCTTTTTCTAACCTGAGTTTTCAATTCTTGTGTGTCAAAACTCGAAGTAGAGATTGTGTCTCCTGCTTTTTATGCCATTCCAAGAGTTTTGAAGCAGACACATATATCCAGCCAAATTGCAATCACATTACGAAGAGGATGAGCTATGGAACAGAGTGTTCAATAGGCTCTTTAGAGAGCCGCAGCAGAAATAAATATATAAATAAATTACTAGCATAATAATTGCTCCTGATGTCACATCATAGATGTCATCATGTGCTCAGAAAGGTAAGAGCTGCTCAGCTTAATCTTACAGTCTTTTTCCCTTGCTTAAATGTCACACAATGACACTGCTAATACAAAAAGAGATGTCAGAAGTGGTTATAATTAGATAACATTAGGCAGATCAGAACATTTCTGTCTAAAATGCTCATTCAGAATGCTGGCTCCAATCCATCCCAGAACAGACTGCCTTTCTGTGGTACCCGGCACATTAGACAAAATATACAGTCGTCACTATACTATACCATTTCACATTCAAAAATATTGTCAAGAAAAATGGCAAATAAATGATAATTTTACTATTTTATTGTACCGATTGTGCAAATAAAATATAACCTTTTCAGCTTTCTGGTGATCTCTTTGACTTTTGAAATCACGTACTCTTGACATGAATAACGGTTCATTATACCCTAACAAAGGCGCCTAGGAAATTGATCTGCAGCGTTAAGACTCGTCAAGACGAGCTCTGGAAAACGCTGCTGCGGTGGCCTTGGAAGCCACTGCCACCACTTTTGGAAGTCTGTATCTGTCCTACAGAGCTGGTAGAGCAGAGCGTGTCCCCGGCCGTGGCTGCTCCGAGGCACAGGCAGGAGTGCTTGTTGGGTCTGTTCAAGAAGCACCGATAACCCACACGTTTATCCTGCCCTGCGAGGGGGATTGACAGGGAGCTGCCTGGACCTGGAAGCATCCTGGGCTGGAGCAGTGGAGAGGTGATGCCCACATTGGGTCCCCAGTGCCCACTGGCCTACACAAGGGCCTAGATTGGGAGGCTGCAAAATTACAGCTTGGTAGGTTGCTACATTTTGGGTTTTTTTTTGTTCATGAATGTTTTGTTTGTGAATTGTTTAATTATAATTCTGATCCCATTAAGATGAAAGCTCTTTGCTTTCCTCATGTTTTCCTCATGGTACTATCCTCATGCTTTTGTATTTTTTAGTGATGATGGAGGGCTGAGGAGGCAGAGTTTCTTTGCCCCATAGGGTCTAAGAGATAGAAACAGAAAAGGTACAGTGCCTTGGGAAAGGCAACAACAGCTCTTAGATATGTTCCCTATCTTTCTGGAGAATATTACTATGTGAAGAAATGCTGCATACCTGCCACATCTAAGACGATTGCCTTTTTTTTTTCATATTATGTATTTTCTAACAATCAGTCCCGAAAATTCACAGTCGACATCCTCTGAATACATCCTGTCTCAGACGCCTTTCTGTATCTCTTCGTGTTTAGATCCTGAGCCAAGTGCAAAGACTATTCACCACGAACCACATTATATTTTGGCACATATCCTGGTACCAAAGAATGGTAGATCAGCCTCTGTAACTTCTATTGGAGAATATTAATTCAGAAAGGGGATAGCAGCCACTGCACCATTATTTTTGAATAGATACCTTTCTTTCATAGCAGTCTTTGGGATTGAAGAATTCACATACGTCTCAACATGGGTGCATTTATCGGCCTACTGTAATTAATTTGCTGGCAGCTGCTAGCTTATCATTGTGTCGCAGGTATTGCACATCCCACCTAGCTGTGTTAAGTGGTTGCTCAGCGCACCTCTGTGTGCAACATCCATTCCTTAAAAAGAAATCCATGGCTGAAGCAATCTCCAGGAATGCCTCCGTGGCTGGTGTTGCTCTGTGTGCTGGGTGCATAGGATGTCTCCAGAAGGTTAAAAAACAGTCCCCTCTCCTCCCATCAAGTTAATTCTCCAGCTCTGCTCTTACCTCAGTGGCTGAAGATGAACTTTGCTTTTCCATCCCATGGGTTTGTGTCTCAGGTTGCCGCATATAGCAAATAGGAAAGATGCAAAGATGGAAACACATGAGGGAGGGCTGTGTCAGAGGATACTTTGTTAGCCTCTCTGGCTGTGATTAGGTAGCTTGTGATAAAACATCTATTTACTCTCTCTATGGCCATACTGATGCTGTGGTTTCCACACTGATTTGGTGTTATCTCTTTTCGCTGCAGGGTAGTTTTCTTTCCCCCACCGTGAGCCAAAGTTGAACAGAAGAGGTTGATGGGCAGAAGTCCAACCTTTTATGGATGTTGACAGTGAGTGTCTCTAGAAATGTTGGAGAAGAACTTAAATCAGGTGTGCTTGGTACCTTAATTATTGAAGTTCACCCAAACCACAGTTATATATTTACTGATTTCACAGGTGGCAATGCTTGGCCCAGGATACACAGATTATGTGGTAGAAGGAAAGTTACAGAAATAAGTGCCCTACAATGGCGTATATGAAAGACAAAGACCTGCATTCACTTTCCAAACCTCCAGAAGTGATTTACATGCCAGCATTTGTTTTTCTAGATCTGGGTGCCAGCTTCCTAGGCTTACTCCTTGGTCTCTGCTTGCTCTAGGTGGGAAAGGAGGAATAGCAGGGAAATCCTTCCAATGGAATGCCGAGAAGAGACATGGTTTGAAGAGCCAGCATTTTTAAATGTGCTATATTTGCCAGTGTCCTCTGCAAGGTATGTATTCCTTACAACTTCTGTAAAGCCAAATGTTGCCGCCCATCCCTTAGGGCTGGTATACAGCACCACATAGAATCTGCTTTTAATTAAACTGATGTAACCTCTATGTGTAGATTAGGAAAAGAAAAAAAAAAGCCTTCATATAGGTTATATAAATTTAACCTGTGCCTATAAATTCAATAGTGCAAGAAGGCCCAAGATAAACAAGGTTTCAACTGGTATGGGTGTCTACATATTTATTAATGACAAATGGTGTAATTTGTGTCAGCTGAATTAAGTCAATGCAGTTTTATGCAATCTAAAATTACACCTTTAGTCATAACAGCACAACTTTGTAGGGGGCTGACATCAGATAAAGAGCTGGTAAGTGATATGCAGTCGTCTTTCCCAAAACCTTGCTAGCATGCATTGCAAGAGCTTACTAGGAAGTGTAAATAATTGCACGGGGAAACACAGTGATCCAACAAGGTTTAGAAATTGGCTAAGTAGAGACAAAGATGAATGGAGATAGAGTTATTTCCCAACATGAAAGGAGCATTGTATGAGGCTAACATGACTGGTATCATGACATGTCCTGTCTGGTTTTCTTCTGTGTACTGTGAGTTAATTTGGTCCCATAAGCCATAGGGATAATTTTCAGCCTTACCTTCATAGGCATAACCCGAGCTGATCAAGAAGTGCTATCTTTGCAGAAAAAAATCCAATATTAATTTCCATTCTGCAAGTTTGGAAGTTCTTTTTCTTTTAATCATCCTAGTTTGGTTTAAGTCTGTGGAAAATATTTGGGAAAAAGTAGGTTGCTTTAAAGGAGCAAGGAGAAAACTGAAGGTCAGATTTCTTCTTTTTCAGTATCTCTCTTCCTCACCCTTTCTTTTTTTTACTTTTGTCACTGGAAGAAAGAAAGAAAATGGAGGAAGGAAAAAGGATCCTTTTCCAAGAAAAGGTTCTTTAAACCATTCCTGTGAACTCTGTGGGTACTAATCATGGATTGTAGCTATGTGTAAGAAGGAACTGACTAATTTTCTTTCCATGATCAGAAAGCTCTGCCATCTTGGTGGCTTTTCACGCAGGTCAGCACCAAGGTGGGACCCTGTGCACTGCAGTTAATGATGAGGGGTGAGGAGAGCAGCTCACAGGGTGTGAGGACAGGAGCCTGTTCCCTCTCCCAGGGGGCCAGGATGGGAGATTTCTCCAGGCATGTTATAAACACAACTGTTCCCTTATTTGGCAGAGGACTGCACACATTCGTAGTTATTTGGGACTTGTTTATAATTACATCTTAGGCTGCGTGTTAAAACACAGGTGTTTTTAACAGCAGAGCTCTCCTAGCCAAAACCACTCATGCACAACATTTGGCAGTGCTAGGACATGCAAGGTACTGCACCAGTCCCTTTTCTTTCTTTCTTCTATTTTCTTGCAAGGAACATTCTCTCCCCTTGCAAGGGCTATAACATGATCTGGGGACAGCTCCGAGGTGCATGTGCTCATGTTTTCAGACTCAACATATCTACTGTGGTCAGGACAGTGATCTAGCAACCCGTTTCTGCCCCATTTTGCATAATTATGTTCATTTCAGTTTAAAGCTGTGAAAAAATAATCCAGGTTTGCTGACCAATAAAGTGCTGGGAGAACAGTGCCTTATCAGGAGATATTGCATATGAATGGGATTTGCCACATAGCCTGACCCTTATGGGCTGAGAAAAGTTCCACTAAAATAGAGCAACATATTGGCAAGAAAGTGTGTTTGAAACCCCACAGACCTTAAGGGAATCCCTGATGGTGCAAGGTTCGTGCCTATGGTGTGCTGTGAACAAAACTGCTAAGGGAGGTTGTGGAGACTTCCCAGCTCGCTCTCCAGCCCGAGTCATCAGCTATTTTCAGCGCTGAGGAGTCAAGCAGGGAGTTTGCTAGTGAAAGACTGAAATATTCCCATCGCAACGCAAATGGAGGCTGCCTCAGAGCAGCAGGCAGGCCCACGTAGTAAAGGGGGAAATGTTGATGAACGGCATTAATATCACATTTCCTCCTTCTCGAGTCTCACCGTGCTATTGCCTCATGCTTTATTTGCCCCTAAGCTGTGTTCTGCCCTGGAAAATGAGCTTTTGTAGGACCTGTAGTTCATGCCGCAGCAGCGCCCAACTCCTTTCCTGGTCTCACCCCTTCACAGAGATGTGCAGGTGCTGTAGCCCTGGCTGGAGAACATGGGTGAGAGGTGCCCAAGGCTCCACACTCCTCTGCTCACCAGGGACCTGTGATGGAGAAAGGGGGACTTGGGCTCTTTCAGGTATGCAGAGCGGGCCAAAGTGACATTGAGGAGAAGACTTCAGGGGAGGGCTCCGAGCATGGGTAAACAGCTCAGAGACTCAGGTAACTTGATATTGGAAATGAACAAATAATTTGTAATGAATAATGTATTGATGATTTCCATCTCTTTCTGATTACAAATTGTCCATGAACAAGTCACAGTTTATCAAATATTCACTTTTCAAAATACCAAATTACTGTGAATAATTCATGAGGTACAACTTGTTCTTGTGTTACTTCTTTAAATATTTAATACTCAAAATATGAGCTGTTCTGATTGAACATATATGCCATGCAGTGCAGTCACGTTATTCCTATGTATGATCTCATGTCTCTGAGTCAAGTACATGGTGTGCTTGACCATGGCACCTTCCATTCCCCCTCTCCATCATCTCTCCCAGCGCAATGGATTTCCAGCAGGTACTCAGTGTTGGGACACATGAGCAACAGAGATGAGATGGAAACAAATTCATGCACTGTGACCAAACGGTCATACACACTCCTTAGAGTTGAACTGATGTGCTCCTAAAACATGTAGTCAAACACTAAGAGGTGATCTGAATTGTTTGAGAAGCTGCCACTCATCAGTGGAGACACAACGAACATGTGGCCATTCATGGACTCTCCAATGCAAGGCTAAACAGCCTGATTCACCCTCACTTGTAAATCTAGCATTATGTTAGAGTTTTCCATGTCTATTGAAGTTGAGCAGAGTTCTGTATAGTGCCCATCCTCTATTTTCCTGCCTCAAAAGTAGCATCATTTGGGGGCTTTTCTAATTCTGCGGTTCTTTGCCCATGCTCCAAGAGGGCTCTGGGATCACTGCAAATGACTCAGCCAGTTCTTCAGACTCCTTCAGTTGATGTTCATCAGATCACTTGATTTGAATACATTTAACTTTTCCTTGAACTCTAAGTTTTAGCAAGCAATAAAGACATTAGGCCAAAAGGGAAGGGAAGGAGAAAGGAAAGGAGAGGAAGGAAGAGGAGAGGAAAGTATCCTCCCAAGCCTCTACAAATTAACTATATAATTAACTATGTAATAGCAATATTCTAATTGCAGGCATGTTAGTTTCCTGAGAAACTCCTGCTCTACCTTGATTCCTCAACTGCAGAATGAGTCAGTGTCAGGGAGATCTACTTCTTCCTAGAGTTTGAAGAATTTTGCTGTATCTTGTAATTTTAGTGCCATATCCTCCATATGCTTCAGTGCAGCCCTGGAAATGGGAGGCTCTTCTGAATCCCATATGTGTGTCCATCCTGATTCATTGTGCAATGTGAGCATGAGGAATTGTCCAAGCCAGAGGATGTGGGAGTGAGAGATGCTTCTGATGAGCACCACTGGACTATCCAGACTGGTGGAAGAATGTAGTAATGGAAAAGACTCCCAGGGTCAATAAGGGCAGTTAGTTCAAGCAGTTTTATGTAACCTGTTTGCCACCCCACAGAGGAATTCCTGGCTCCTGCTGGAAGGTGGTTCTTCCATTCCTAATGGTCAGAAATCTTTTTCTAGTTTCCAACTTAAAATTATGCTTGGTCAAAGGATACCCATTTATCTTGTGCTAGTACAATATTTAAGCCATTGTGCAGTATTTTGGAAATTCATCACTGCTTTAGGGGAAAGCAGTTTTGTTGTAAATGTAAGCGAGGTGATGGCATAGTGTGTTTTTGTGGTGTTTTATATATGTGCGAATATGTGCACACGCTTGAAAATATGTGGAATGAGGTGCCATATTTATCAATTTATTAATTATCAGTTTTCATCTGTAGGTTTCCACATGCTGCACAGCAGTGGCTATTTCATACGTTCTCCCTATTTTATAGATGAGAAAATAGAATTATGCACTTTTGCACCCAGGAGTGCAAGCTCATTGTATAAATCCATATTTAAACTTCTGAATAAATGATCTGATGATATGGTGGGTTTCTCAGATCCCAGGGATTTTATATCATTTAAAGTTAAGCACTTAACTATTGGCATCCATGGTCAAATATGTTGGTCTTAGTCACCCTTTTCTTCAACTGATACTTCTGCTCTGAAGAACTTCTCCTAAAACCATGTGACAAATTATGGGTGGAACTGAGAATAGAAAACAGCTTCCCAGCTTGGTGCCTGATTCACCCAGTTTCATTTCATTATGTAACGAAGCTAAATGAGTTGTCACTGTCTTATTTAGTGTACTAGTTCTCCAAAATGCACTGATTTGCGATAACACACAAATCTTGCATCAGCAATTTATTGACTTGCAAAAGTGAGCAAAAATTGTGTTCCAAAAAACCTGTTTTGTTTTTTTTTTAAAATTTTGGCATCTTCTTTGCTCTCACTAGAGATTCACAAACATTTTGTAATGCAATTAAATGACCAGACAGAGTCTCTGGTATGATCTGAAACTTCTGAGCACTGCATTACACAGCTCTAGTAAGAACCAAATGTGGAGAGTTCTCCTTTTTGTGAGTTTTGATTTGTTTTCCATACAGCCCAATGAAGAAGTTGCTATTGCAATCTCATATGCCAGATTTAGCCTGTTATTATTACTTTCCCCAGTATATGTATTATCTTGAAACTTTTGTATATGAAAAGTTCACTGGCATATACAATAAGGTAGGTACCCAATTTAACATTGCTTTCCCATGTGCTATTGATCTGCCTCGAAGAAATTGTTTTTGTTTCAGGGGACACTGCTCCTCACCTTCCAGGAGAAACTAATTTTAACCTAATCATTAAAATTTGCATGTAAAGTACATATTGCAATTAGAGCACCCGGAGCTAAAGGGAAAAGACTTTGGGGTCTGGGGGTTTGGGATACTTCAAAGAAGCCAGAAACTAATGTCTTAATCCTGATTTCCTCAGGGCAAAGAGTGGGGGAAGGGAAAGGAAGGAGAAAGAGCTTCTCATATCAGGAGATTTGGGGAGGATGGCAGCAGTGCATGTGCTTTGAGGGCTGCTTTGTCAGGCAGATGCCATACGTAGTGAATGACTCGCATTTAACGTAACCTTTTTCTATTGCAAAATCAAACCTTATAGACTCATTTCAATATCTTCACAAATAAGGTGATAAAAAATCCCCACGTGTGGGGATTGCTTGTGCCCAGGATATTGCCAGCCTACTGTTCTTGCACATCTCTGCATGGCAGCTGCCACGCGTAGCTAGCACTTCATTCTCCCCTGGCCAAATATACAGTAACAGAGCTGCAACCCGTGGAAAAAGGCTTGTATTTCAAATATTTTTGCTTGAATTGACTTTAAAAATCAAATTTAAGAAAAACTGAAGTCATTTAATTTCAACTTCATTACATATCATCTTATTTCAGTAAGATTGAAATTGTTTCATTTTGAAAAGGCCAAAATGTTCTTTTCTGATTTGACTTCTGCATGGCATTGCCTTTCAGACATACCGTATGCTCTCTCTGAAAGCCTAGACTCCAATTGATCAGTGTTTTCCAATGAAAAGAATTCTGCTGAAACATTTTGGGCAAACTTTGACGAACAGGAAAGATTTAATGCAGCTCAGGCTAATGATACAGTGAAGAAAAGGGAAGTTATTTGTAGAGGGTCCTACCCACACAAGGAGCACTTCAGTTCATATGGGCGATTTTAACCAGACTGCCAGGAGACTGTTAGCAAGCAAAGCGGTGGAAATTATATTGTCAGTGTGGATCCAGTTCTTGGAGGTAACAGGGGGGAAACTGCTTGTTGAGGAGTATTTGGTTCAGCTTGCATTCTGACCAGCAGCGAAGAGGACACCAAGTTGTTACTGCCGCCACTCATGGGGAAATGGAGTGTGGAGCAGCTGGGCATGAGGCTCTGACAAAGGGAAATGTGTAACTACAGAGAGCAGTAGAAAACAAGCAGCACCTGGGAAGGTGCTCCGGCACAGGGCCAAGATGATCCCTATTGTGAAACCCTGACAAGAGGCTCTAGCCCGGGGGGCTGGCAGGGGCCCAGACCTCGGCGCAGCGCAGGGACCATTCCCAGTGGGCGGCTGCACGCAGCCTGCGAGCCTTGCTAGGTCGCAGCGATTGCTAACATAGACAGGGCTGTTGCAAGCCAGTTGGCCTCGGTGCCCAGGAACATTCCTGGGCACGTCTAGCTTACTGGGACGGGCTGAGCCAGAGGGTGTGACAGCAACTGGTTTGTGCTCCAGCTGAGGAGCAGGGCTGTCTGGGTTGCAGTGCTTTAGAAATTACCCCACACTTGCAAGGAAAAAAGAAAGGCACCCAGATGTTTTTTCGTGTGTGTTTTCACCCAGATTTTTTTGAGTGTATTTTATCCAGTTTCTCCACTTGCTCAGCTTACCTTTGGGTGAGTCAAAAATCAAAAGAGTGTGGCCCAAGGATCACATTGCAACCTGAGCTGAAAGCCAAAGCTTGACTTGGTGCAAAGCTGCTTTCTCGGCCTGTGGGAAGGCGGGAGCGGGGGCCGGCCAGGTTCGCTTCCCAGCATGAAGCATTGCACGGAGCGCAAGGAGCGACACAGCTGCAGGGCCAGATGTTGCTGGAGAGCAGCCCTCGGCCCGGGGGAAAGGGCAGCTGGGGCTGGCGGCGGGAGCCTGCGCGGGGCTCCCGGAGGGGCACCCTGCAACGTGAGGATGTGCCGGGAAAGCTCTGAGCTCTCACTGCCTGCACATCACCGGGTACGTGTGGGGCTGCCCTCTAACAGAGCCCATGTGCTCTGGCAGGGCGCTGCTTCTCTTGCAGGTTACTGAGCGACAGCGATATCCTGGAAATTAACGCTAAAATATCCTGGAAAAGACAGATCGGTGCTCGTGCTGGAAACCAGAGAGATGCACTTGGCAGTCGAGCAGTAAGCTTTCCATCTGGAGGCTCATCATCTCAGGAGGGTCTTCATCAGAGGTTGATTTCATCTCAGAAGTCACCAGTTCATCAGCCCTATGGAAGCCATCTGCTTTAGCCTACGCTGGCTCCCACTTTGGCAAGTCCTGTTTTCTCTCCTTTTTATGCTTCAGGTTTTTAGAGTGGCTAAAACATCTGCAGGTATCTATGGTCAGATTAGTTTCATCCTGATCTTCTGACCTCACTGAAACACGCTGCATCACTCATTCCTGAAAGTTAATAGAACAAATAAGAAGAAAATGACCAGTTTTCCTTTATTAATACGGAGGACTAATGTCAGTATTGCAATGTCGAGCACCCTAAAAATAGTTAAGATAGAATTTATTCAAGCCTGTTTAGGTTAGTGGGAGGTTCCCACTTACTCTAGGAAATTCCCAGTTACTTTGAAAGGCTCTGGACTGAGGACAGAGGTGGGAAGCTTAGAGAAGAGAAGGCTGAGAGGGGATCTTATTAACATGTACAAATACATGAAGGGGGACTGTAGGGAAGAGGGG
>JAUBOD010000667.1:8651862-8673163 GCA_032353885.1 Nothura maculosa
AGCGGGAAGGTTGGACCAGATGATCTCTAGAGGTCCCTTCCAACCTTGAAGATTCTGTGATTCTGTGATTCTGTGAATTACTGATTAACCGGAGCAGAGTGGAAAAAAAGAGGATAAAGCAAAGATATGTTCCTGATGAGAAAGCAGAGGTCCAGGCAAGTAGAAGGGCTGGGTGGTGGGTCCAGAATTCAGCTCTCACTCAGACCTACCAGCAACCAGAGCACCTCGTGCTGCCTGTCCGGAGACCCCGCTCCCTCCGAGCACACAGGCCTCTGCACAGCGCAGCGGTGCTGCGGGTGGCCCAGCAAGCAGAGGAAGGCGAGCTCCTGTTTTCCCCACATCTGCAGCCTCTTTCAGCAGCTGAGCAGGTCACCTCACCTGCAGCCTTCACCCAAGTGCCTCTGCCCAGCTGCAGGTCTCATGGCTGATGGGATTTTTAGGGGATCGGACTTGCTCTGTGTGAGGTAAAAAGACATGATCTCCATGCCCCCGAAGGCTGGAAAACTTGGCATGTCTACAAATTGATCCTTCACATACTTCTTTCTGTTTCATTTGGTGAGTTTTAGTTCAGCTAGGATGCAGCTAACCTCATCAGGAAGTCTTATTTGTGCCTTGTAGTCTGGTATCAGAAGATGCTTTTTAATGGATTCACTCTTCCAACACAGCAGGGTCAGCAGTAAAAAATCCACATATATAATTAATGTTATACTTTTGATATGAATGAACGATAAACCTTTAGTTTATGCCAGTTTGGTTGGAGCAAGGTTGCGAATTGCAAAACATGCCCAGCCTGAAGAAGGCAGGTTTGTAATTAATAGGACAGCTGTGTGTGGGTACAAGAGGGGAATGTCTCTCTCATTTCAAGGAATGGGACACGGGGAAGAAGAAGGATTTAATAATTTTGTTCCAAGTCATAAGGCAGGAGAGAGACAACAATAGGCTGATACTGATGTTTTCATTTCACAGAAAGATGGAAGTTTCCCCTCTTCTCCTAACCCAAAATATTGAGGTTTCATTTGGTTAAGGTGGTAGCTACCTCTTTAATAGGACTGTGACTCAGGGAGCAGGTGATGGCTGCTGCTTTCTGTGTATAGAACTATAATCCTTCTCAATTATCAAAGACATAAATTACTATTATTTCCTTACCAGATCGAACATCTTCCTTAAATATGTGAAAGAAAAATTGTAGGTTGTCTAGCGAATTTTCCTCTTGGAAAAACTGCCTATTCTTAATATACAAGTTCAATGAAAGTTCAAAAGTTTATCCGTGCAAAGCCTGTATTCTAATAATTTATCTGCCAGCTTCTCAGCTCATATTTTGATACTTTGAATTAAGAGACATTTTTGTACTCCCTTCATGTAAAAGTAATCAAACAGCACTTTTCATGGGCCTATCACAATATCTATTGATCATAATCAAAGTGCAGATAGCATTAGTATTAGAGGGCTCCTGTGTAGGGCAATTTGTCAATCACCAGAGCAAACTGACGGTGACTGTTGCAGGATGTCGTTTTCCTCGGCCAATATAACTCCATCAGGCTTCACCCAATGAAGAACTGTCATGAGGCAATGCTCAGGAGCTTGGCACATAAATCAGATGTTTTCACACTTGCAGGGCTCAGTGAGCCTCATTCCTAACATAATACACGAGGCATGTGATGAAGCCCCAACACTTTCAATACTATCTTCAAGAGTCTGCTGTGGGAAAGAGAGGTGGCAGAGGAGTGGGGAGAATCTAGTGTCCATCTTTGTGAAGAGGGGGAATATGAAGAATATGGATTCAAAGACTTTTGGGTTATTGCTGGTTTCTGGAAAATGTTAAAATAATTAACCATTTTTAAACACCTAGGAGGGAACAAGAAAGTGAGTAGGAGCAAATAAGAGTTGTCAAGAATAAATAGTGCCAGTCATTTTAATGCTGTTTGACAAAGAATTTTCCAGACAGAGAAACAGAAGTGATCAGTTACACTAATTTTAGGGAGATTTTCTTGCTATTTCATGTGACTTTTTCCTAAACCAGGTAAGGCAGAATGGAGGCAAGTGCTAAGATGGCAATAATATTATGTGGTTGAAAAGAAGAAAGCAGGATCTATTAGTAATAGAAGTTGTAGCTGGTGAAATTCTGCAGGAGTTAGTTCTGGATCCAGTTCCGTATTTTCAATACCAAGCTAGGTGAGGGAATAGAAAGTAAGCATACTAATTTTCCAAATAATCAGTGCACTGGTCCACAGATAGTTCTGAATATCAGATTAAAGTTAAAAATGATCTTGACAGTTGGGGAAGATGTTCTGGGGAAAAAAAACTATTGTGCAATTCAATAGCATAAAATGCAAAGTATTACTCTTAGGAAAGATTTATCACATAAATATAGGATAGAAAACAACTGATAAAATAAAGATTCTTCATGAAAGCATCAGAAGACTACTGCAAATCATAGGTTCAAAATGAAGAAATAGTTGCAAAACTTGCAAATGTTATAGTTGTATAAACAGAAATATGGGCTGTAAGATGTGGGGAAATTCTTCCATTTTGTTCTGTACTGGCAGCCCACAGCTGCAGGACTGTGTCCAGTCTTGGGTCATCCCTTTTGAAAAGCATCTGGATGATCTGTTAAATGTCCAGAGGAAACCAATAGAGCTGGTTAGAAGTCTAGAAATGAAGTGAACAAATAATTTGGGGTTGTTTTAGCCTCAAATTGCTGAAAGCTCAGGAAAGATTTGATGCTGAAAAATGCAGCAACAGAGAGTGGCCAAACATGATCATTTGTTTTCCATTTCCATGGTGGCTACAAGTCTTAGCCTAAGTGGGACAATTAAAATTCAGGTGAGACATTAGGAAAAGCTTGCTGCTGGAAAGATAATGAAGGACTGGAATGAAGAAATTGAAGTGTAAGGAAAGTCATCCCTGAAAAGAATGCGTAATGAAAATTGCTGTCACATGGAAAACAAATTCATGTTTGAATTGGGGCATATATACATGTATCATTTTTAGTGCTGCAGTGTAGGAAAGGGCCACAACCTTTTGGAAAGCAGCCACATTATTTCCTCTGTGATCAACGGAAAAAGCCTGACTATTCTTGATGCAGCAGGACTTATGCCTGGGTGACTAGCAGGGCAAAGTCGGGCTCATATCTGTGTGGCCTCCTCCACTGAGATGGCAAACAGTAACGAGCAGCCCCACAGCGACTAGGGCTGGAAGTGGATGGGGAGGATTGGGGAGACCAGTGCAGCTCAAAGGTGGCTACAGGAGAGCTCCGGAGACACTGCAGAGCTTGGGGTTATGTGGGAGCTGAATCTCCTCTGCATTCTCTTATCGGGGTGGATTTGGCCTTAAGGAGTAGGATGTCGCAGCTGCTACCCCATACGCAGCGTGCCAGCAGATTTCCAGTAAAAGTTTAGCTTATTCCATCTTCCTCTAGTCTCAGCAATCTCAGCCATGGCAGATTTTCCCTGTCTCCATGTCTAGACTAGAAAAGGTCTAGATCTACAAAATACATTAAAAGAATAGCCATGATTTCTTGAAATGGAATTAAAAAAATTAAACTGACTAAACCCAGTACCGACAGCAGAGGTAAACTTCTGCTGCATAAAATGTTTAGTGGACTTCTTGAGCTATGATTTATTACCTGGGACTAAAATTCAGTTGTTTACAAAAGCTTATTTGGCAATTAAGTCATTGACATGGGAGTGGCGATTCCAGTATGATGGATGGCGGGAGGAAACCTGAGCTTTAGGACACTATTGGGAAGAGCTTGGTTCTCTCTGCTTTTCTGAAAGAAATCTCTAGATCTTTGTTCTGCATAAACAAACCTCAAAAGTGCTAATTGTTCAGTTTGGAGGGACAGCAGCAGTCCTTGGAGGAGTCTTTCTAGGGCCTCTCAAGTTGCTCTATCTCAGCTCACCTATAAGCAGCACCTTTTCTCCACCTTTTCTCAGGACTGATGTCTCATAATTAACTCAGCAGAGTCATGCTGATGTAGAATTTGGCAAGTGAGAGGAGTGTGACTTGCATTTATTTCTCTGACTCATAAGTCAACAAAAAAGATTTTAATGTGCTTACTGCTCCCTCAAACTGAGCGCAAATTACGTTACTTTCTATATGGTTACCCAGCTGTGGAACAGTCTTCAAAATGACTATTATAAATTAAAAATAAATTAGTTTTTAAAAATGTTTCTCAATCTGAAGCAGAGTAACTTGTCTTACTTTCCAGACTAGTACTAGAAAGCTGAAAAGAAAACATAGGCACAGTTTTCTGATTCAGCCTTGCATGTGATGTAATAAATATTGTCATTTATGTGGAAAAAAGTTTGCTCATTTTTATCATATGGAGCAACACTGAACAATATTATGTAGCAAGTTCATTGCCTCTTACCTCATGCTTGCTAAATGGCACCCATAAATACTGAACATGCCTGTGACATACTTTCAGTATCTCAGATTACACATTTCTAGAGTTTAGGGAATGCCTGACCAGGGGTGAACTTCTCCAGCACATCAACTTTTTCCAGAACATATTGTTCTTGGATCCATCCCAAAACATACACAGGGATGGTCCAGTGTTTCTGTAGACAGTCATTTGCTTTTCCTTGGACAGTTCAGCTTTTGTTTTGGATGCAAAGTAATGCTTAACAACAGTATCATACTCAAAAGCTGTTTACTCTCACCCCTCAGGAAAAATAAAGTTCCAGAAAAAAAAACCCAGTCAGTTCTACTAGAATTAGCCAATGCCCAACCAATCAATTTATTCTGGATAAATCTAACTCATTTATACTCATTGTTATTCAGATTTTTCATTAAATGCCAAAACACATTTAAGAAAACTCCTTTTCTGTGTCCCTTACTAATTTATTATCATTTTCCAAAGATGCTATCCTGCTGCCCTTGAAGATAATGAATAACTCCCGTCGACTTCACTATCATCAGCAGAAAATTACCCTAAATGAGCAGTTTCATCAATTGGAAAATACTTATTTCTTAAATGACTTGGTCCTGTGAGTTACTGAGTGGCTTGTAATAAGTCCAGAGAAGATCTGGCTTCCACTGATTTCAACGGGAGTTGAGAGCACTCAGTAACTTGCAGTAGTAGAGCCTTTTTTTTTTTTAAAAAAAAAAAGGAGTAATTTTAGGTGAAGTGTAAAACACAAAATAACATCTTTTCTGGCATCTGTATTTTTTATCACAATATATAACCTGAAAGCTGTGTGGAAATTATACCTTTTCAGCTATAACAACTTTTTCCAAAGTTTAGACACATTCTTACACTGAGAAATGTTTGCCACATTCTGTTCATGCTCATAAGGTCGTGACTAAGATAAATAGATTTTAGAGAAACATTAGAGTGGGAGTATGTGGGAGGAATTTCATATTACTAGCTCATTTTTTAGCAGATAGAATTTTAAAAGCCTGTTGAATTTTGTGCTTGATTCCATTAAGAGGGAATATGACAAAGGATCCTATAGAACATATATTCTTATAGAATAGCAAAGTTTAATTTGGTATGAAATGGAATATAACATGAAAAGCTACTGAATAATATCTGAAGAAAACAACTTCAAATCCTGACAATTAGAAGCATGGCAAGGGACTGATTATTCCAACAAGACTTTAAATAACTTTAAGAGGGTGTAAGACTTGGCCTAGCTTCTCTCCAAGCCAGAGACAGGGCTCCCATAAGGGGTATTTGATGAGGAACCAAAGAGGATGTTCCCAAAGGGGTATTTGATGAGGAACTGGAGTCTTTACTCTGAACTCCCTAAATCCTCCTTCTGGCAAAAATGCCTCTGTGGCCAAGCCCTAGTTGACTCTGAGATTCTACCATTCTCACTGACTTCAGCAAGACCACAGCAACAAAATGGTGCTGGGCCAAAGCCACAGTTTTGTCTGTGTATTTCAGCTGAAATAATAGATTTTTTTAAGTGAAGGTGAAGATAATGTTTGAAAGGGAAGACCTTGCAAAATAAATGAAAATAACGGGACCTACAGGAACAAACAGTCCAAAGTGTGGACTCTTGAATGACAGCAAGACTTGAACCACAGAAAATGATGTTGGAGAAAGCAACAGAGAGGATGGCTTTAGTCTGGGAGGAAGGAGGCCTGAGGAAGGCTGGAGGTGCTATCAACAACCATGGAAATCAAGAGATAAGAAAGGCCTTAGCAGAAAAGCTTAAAAGATTTCATGTGTCACCATTCTGCCTGTTTCCTCCCATCTTCCTCTTTCACTTCATCTTGTTGTGAAAAAGTAAAGCTGGATTTGTGCACATCTTTTCATGCAGAATGAATAATACAGCCATAGGATTATGATTTTACTGAAGAATGAAATGGAGAAGAAGGCTTTCATTCTAGATGAGTATCTATCCACAATCACAACAGCAATAGAAACAGATCAGCAAATAATCACAGCTTTTTTATATGTGATCTTTTTTTTTGTTCCAGGACAAGACCCTTTCTAACCCTTTAAGGTGTATGAAATGCTTTCCTTTAAAGTGTTGGGAGTAGAAATCCAGTGCTTACGGCTTTCTCTATGACTGCTGCTGGGGTCTTTTACAAGCCAAATCCCATGTGCATTGGGCATTGCAGGTACATTCATCTTTATTTCTCATTTGGGCAGTCTCATTATCCCAGCTCTTCCCTTCCAGTGAATGTAGGCAGAAGTGGGAAACCAGGTGGCTATTTCTGGTTTCCAAGCTGACCAAAGATAGACCACTGGGTTGGAAACACAGATAATACAGTGTCTGGTCTAGTTTCCCACAAGCTCAAAGGAGCCTGGACCTCCAGTTGTTGAGTTGGAAGATCACAGAGGAAGTCCCTGATAGGATTTGATGCTATCAATCCTCTCATGCAAAGGAGACGCTCAAGATGCTCTTTTAACAGAGAGAGGCTGGTTGCTGGAGTGGCTGCTCTCGGGAGAAAGCTTCTTTATTGGCACTCAGGGCCCAGCTCCGCAGAGGAGGCCAGGCTGGCACCTAGGCCAGCGCCAACTGCAATTTGAGCATTGCTGGTGCACCAGGACCCTGGAAAGAGGGAAGGTTTCCAGAGGTACAGTGACACCAAGGTGTCTCATCAGAGCAGGGTGTGTGGTTCCTCTTTTCCCTAGGGCACAAGGAAGGTAAGCAGGCTTGTATTTTAATTTTTAAGGTCCAAGCAATATATTTCAGAAGGAAAAAATGGTAAAAATGATGACTTGTTTGCCATCTATTGCTAGTTATATACCATTGCCAGGTCCTACTCACCAGAAAGGTCGACTGTCATTAAAAATTTGCCTATCTGGAGATGTACCCAAGCTGCAACGCTTCAGGGTCTTGAACACATTTGTGCTGTTTTTGCTTTCAGCCTCCTGTGCCTTTAACTGGGATGCCTGCATTCATTCTAAGATCACTAAGCGAGAATACCTGTCAAGAGGTAATGAATATTTGCCAAGCAACCATGTTAATCACCTCATTTCAGTCTGCTTGTATATTTACAGCAACGTGACTGCAAGACGTGCCTTGCTTGGTATGCATGTAAAAAGTAACATGAGCCACTGGGTGAATGGAAAAGCTGCCAGATCTGACTTAGAGCACCACTGCCGACCCGCTGTCCTCAAACCAGCTCTGGGCTCGGGTGCACCAGCAGGGCTGGTTATCAAAAGTATTAGTCTGTTTGGCAAACGAGTCATATTTCTGTGAATATTGCCAATTTCAACTTGGGTGAAAAATGAAGGATAATTAGATGACTAGTTAGTAACTTTTCAGCAGATTATTATTTGCGAGAAAGCTGACAGCACGTTGCTGGATGATCTGTGAAAAATCTGTTATCATTTGGCAGTCCTAGCAATAAAGTTCAGACTCTGGTGTCCCAGAAGCAGTAGCCAGTGCCCGTTACGTGAGGCTGTGATTGACTGAACGTGTTGACTGTTCACTGCATCATTTGTAGGGTGCCTGTCATGCAGATGGCAATAGGTGGAATCCCAGTTTAGAGTCCCCAGAGCTGGACAGAAAGGAAAGAGCCATGAGAGAAGGTGAGTAGGACCCAGGCAGCTGCGGACAGGCCTGGTCACTGCTCCTGGGAAGCAGTTCCCTCTCTGCAGGGGCTGCGTTGGGTGCACAAGCTTTATTCTGTAACAGGGACAGGCACTTTGGCTTCATGTTCACAAACAGTGGTGACTCACTTTGAAAAGGAAGGACAGAGGAGTCAGAAAAGGGGTAGAATAAAGAAAACCCACAGCAGGATGTTTGTAATGCTCAGGCTCTTCTGCGTTTAATTCTCATCCACCCAAGTTTTTTAATCCTCATGTTTAGCTTTTCCATCACACACTCATTTCAAATGCAGGCGCAGTGTTTTGAAGGGCACTTTGTAATGGTTTTATCCAGATTCAGATTATTTGTAATCCAGGGGGGAAAGCATGCATTCTTTGCAAGGCAAGTAGAAAACATATCTGAACACAAATCAAAAGAATGATTACGGCACGCACGCTCTGTACCCATTACTGAATCCCCAAGGCTCTTTCTGTTTGTTTAGGCGCTTTTTCTTCTGCTGCCTCTGGTTGGACTGGGTGTAAACTCAGCAATGAATAAGAATGGTTAAAATGGATAACATAAAAAGATGTGACATTCTTGAAAGATCCCATGTTTCAAACTTAGACTCAAGTGAAAGCTACCAAAGGAACACCTCCCAGTGGTCTCTAGTAGATCTTTCTTCAGTACATCAGAGGTTTGCATATCCATCTGTCATAGGGTGCTCTTCTGATCTCATTTCAATCCCAAGCAAGCTCAGATTCACTGTGTAATGAAAAATGGCATTTGCACAAAGTGGAAAGAAAAAGCATTGTTTCTACAGCACATTATGTTTTACACTGCTCATGAGACGATGTTTCATATCCCATAAAAAAACATTATCTGTAACTTACTGTGCATGCCAGAAAAAGCGGCATTGTGTCTTTAAAAGAGATGTCTTGTTTCTGAAAACACTTTATCTCTCTCATTTCCCTCCCCACAAAGTAACCTGTGTTTATAAGCAAATCCACTCAACCCCCTAATAATGACCTAGAGTAAACATCTGACATGCACTGCTTTCAAGCTCCTCTTTGTTTAGCCATGAATTGTTCATTTTTATGTCTTTTGTATACTGCCTAAAGGAAAGACAAATGATACAAGGGATGTTTTACATTATCAATTGTGGCAGAGGTTACGCCTGTGTTTATCTGATCCTCCTTTATTGCATTACAAATGGTAAGATAAACTGCCCAGCATACAATGGCCATTAATTTCAGGGCACATTTTCACATTGGATTTTTAATTTAAAATGTATTAGATGCGAGATGATAGTCAGTTGTCAAGGTTGCTAGTCATTTGCAAAAACGGTGGCAATCTCAAGTAAGAAAATATTTTCTAACATGGTCAACTCATTTTCAAATGTGAGTGCAAACCTATTGGGTTTGCATGGGGAAAACACCGATTCCCTCAGCAGCCCAGTTTCTCAGTTCAGTTGATGGTGGCAGTTCTGGAGCGTCCCATCCTGGCTGAGCTCACCCTCCTCTGCTTTCTCCAGGGCCACCCAAAACAGCAGCAGCAGAACCTTTTAGATGGGAGAGCACAGAAGGAAGGAGGAGGGAAGCAAAGAGCATGGTGGACACATTTCTCCCTATTCCAAGTCTATCTGCCTGCACCCTCTTGTGCTTGCCACCATCTTCTGTCTAGGGAGAGAGAGCTTAATAAAATCAATAGAGAACTTTGAAGGGGAAAAAATAATGCATAAAGTACATAGGTTTTTTTTGTTCATTTTTGTTTTTTTTTTCTTTGTTGTTCTGGCTTAAAATTTCTTTGCTGCTTGACAGGACTCGCTGTCATATAAACTACTTGCTTTAGCTGATAGTAGTTGAAGCTCCAAACATAAATCTCACAATGAGGCAACTTGCTGGCTTGCTTTTCATCTCTAGATCTTGCAAAAAACAGGTTTCAGTGTTTACTTCGAAAAAAAAGATGGAAAAATGCTTACAGCAGAGACTGTTCAGTGCTACCTGGAGAGGCTGAACACAGGCAGAGCTGGTAGCAGGGCCAGCAGGATTGAGGTTGCCTCGTTCTTTCTATTAAAGATACCTGTTTTCTCTTACAGCTCTGCAGTGGCTTGGGCTGGCATTTCTGTGCTTCCTGCTTCAGGAAAAAAATAAATATTTAATAAATAAATTTGTTTCAAGAACAAGCATTGATGCCTGAGAATGAGGCTAACGAACAGCAGGTGGTTTTGCTAACAGTTGTGTTTTTGTCTGTTTTGTATCTTTGAAGGCCTCAAGCAATCTGAAACCGGTCCAAGGGGTAGTCCAGTGCCTCTACCATCCATCCTCATAGAGGACTACTAAGATAAGTTAAATCTATAGTTAGGTAGTTAGATAAAGACTGTAGGCTGATCTTTTGGGTACTGAATGAAATAAGTGAGTTCTCCTGCAAACTTCTGCTTTGGCAGTCTTTGTCTTTTGAGGCCTGTTTTATATGTAAAGGGAAGAATGATACTTCAGGTAAACTCTCCTTCCTATCTAATTATGGGTGAGAAGGAACTTTGTGGGATGCCTCTGTGTGTTCGGTCCTCAGGAGATGAAGGGCAATCATTGAAGACACTGCCCTTTTTAACTCTCAGACCTTTGATAATCGTCTTGACCCATAAATTCCAAATCTGAGAAAACTCATCACTGCATAGCACCTCAGCGTGACCAATCTTTGACTCTCCAAGTGCAAATGACTTCTTCCTCCTTTGTGGGGCTATGGCACTCCTCCCCACCAAGAGAAGAAGATAGAATAGCCCATTTTTGACACTAAGAAAGTGCCTAATTTTTTTTTTCCACAAAATTTTTGCTTTCTTTGCAAATGTCCTGGGCAGGTCACTTCCAGCTGCCCACCTGAGCTCTTCACACAGCCCTGGGGAGGCAAGGGGTGCAGCAGGGCAGGTGCTTGCTGGGCTCTGGGGACCGCTGTGCATTGCAGCTGAGGGAGGGGAAAGAGTTGAGGCTGGTTAGGAAAGCTGCAGACTGGAGTTTTTGAATGATTTTTCTTATTATTTCCTTGTTTCTTATAGCTTGTGTAGGGGAGCTAGGTTAGCACACAACTTCAATTTAAAATGAATTATTTTTCTATATGAGACAGGTAAAATATTCAGGTTTTAATTTAGAATGAACTCTTATTCTATAGGAGATAGGTATAATATCAAGGTTTTCCAGCCCAAGAGCATAGCAGAACATGGAAATATTCAGGGTCCAGGACACGGAGTGAGACAGGGTGCAGGACATGGCATTATTGGGCTGCAGGCTCCAGGACACAGTGACACATTGTGCTTTTTTTGACTCTTTCTGTGACTCTGCTGCCTCTTGCCAGCCCAGCTGCACAGCTGTTGAGGAAGGAACATCGTAACAGTCTATTTGCAGGGCTCTATAGTCTTGTCATCAGCCCCACTTGAGGGCTACACCTCTCTGCGGGTTATATGCCCCTACTCACTGCCTCTAAATAGAAGTATCCAAGATCATCATTTTGATAAAATAGATCTTACTTAAGAGAAAATATAATCAGGAAAAAAAAAAAGACATCCCCACATAGAGGCCACAAGACACTTAGCAAGTGGGAGAGGAAAGAAAGTTGCAGCCATTTTATTTGATATTATTGAAAGTGCAGACAGGTAAAAGCAGAGTCAGATACATTTATACCGTATTTGTTGCTGTTATTTACATGTTCCCAGTGGGCAGGATGATGTGCAGAGAGATGGACCTTTTTTCAGTAGGGATAAAAAAATGCAGAGAGTTCAGAGCTGTCTGCAGAGCAGCAATGATGTGAAGCAGCCAGAAGGGCATAGTTCTGGTCTCCAAGTCCTCCCCTCGCTTTGTGACATCTCTGTTTCCTCTAGGCAGGGGCAGGTCAGCACCAGCTGAGTGTCATGGTGCATCTACACACAACACAGTATTGGTGTATCCCACATGCCAAACAGGGTCATGACGGCAGTGATGTGTCACAGGGGTGTGAAGTGCAAGGCCAGCAAAGTGACCAGGTGTTTAGCAGCTGCCCACGCCAGCTTAGTGTCCTGCACGGAGCTTTGGGCTGCCCCGGCACGTGACAGACACAGCATGGAGCTGACTCGGATGTGCCTCCTCCACATGGTGGCCAGCACACTAAGTGTAGCACAACAAACCGTGCTGGCACCTTGAGAACATTCTGGGGCAAAAGCAATGAAAATAAACATCTAAAGTACGACTAGTGTTGTAATCCTCTGTAGCTCTCACAGCTTTAATATCACTCATGCTCACAGAGTTTGCTCATAAATTGAATGAGGCTGGTGACTATCACCCCGTCCAGAATTCTCTTGCTAGAAGACAGGTTCTGCTAAATGCAGTTAGCAAGTATAACCTCCTTGTGCTCTCTCAACTGATGTCAGTGACAGCTGGGCTGGTATTACCTCTGTCAGGCATCTAGAAAGTGGTAATTTCCCATCTGGAAAAATCTATTAATTCCCTAAACATTAAGGTGAAACTTCTCTTCAGTTTTGGGTGCCAGCTCACACTAAACACTTTTTTCTTCTTTCTAATCAAAGCTGAGCAAATATTTGTCAGTGAATAATTTATTTGATCGTAGTTGCTTCCTTACTTCCCCATCCCACTGGAAACTCAATTTGAGTCCTTTTGTTATTAACGATGTACCTCTAACAAAGCCAGTGGCACATAGTGGGAGGAAAAGTCAAAGCTGGCTTTCTTTGAGTTCTCACTTAAGGGCAGATCCTGTCTCCCCTTCTAGGGGTGAGTTATACAATATTTACTTGCAGAGTAAAGTGACAAATGCTCATTCCTGCGACAGAATCTGTGTCTTCTCAGAAGCAAGAGACAATCCTCTTTGCACCTTCCTTCCCTCAAGATGTTGTTGCTCACGGAACTAGATGGTCTTTGTTTAGTGCCCTGTAGGAAGGGGCTGTATTGCTTTGCACCAATGCGGCATTCATTGCAGAGATGGCTGTGTTTAATAGGAGAGGAAGCAATCCCTGCACAGAGTAGGGGGAATGGAGCAGGTTTCTAAAGCAAGCTGAGGTCCTCTGGGAGGAGAGGCACCATAGAAATGTAAGATTATAATCATTATCATCATTAAACACACAAAGCAAGAAAATTAACATTTTCCCCCATATAATAAAATCACTCTTTCGTGGTGCTGTGTTGCAGCACACCTCACAAAGAGCATCACTCTCATCAGTTTATGAGGCTGTCAGGGAGCAAACTGGTAACGAAGGGGTAGGGTGGGAGACATTCTTTGTCTCTTGCTCCATTGGGAGGAGGGAAAGGCCGGATGAGGGGAAAAGGGAGATAAGAAAGAGCTGTCCTCTTACTGCAGTAGCTCTCCATTTATTAAAAACGAAAGAATGCCTGGAATTTATGGCAAAAAGACATGTGTGTCCATATTCATCCTGAAGTAGAGAGGCTCCGACTGCAGCTATCTTGTGCGGTTCCCCAGGGCACGGAACGAGTGCAAGTTTCCTCACAGGCGCCCGCGCTGCTTGGCAAAGCCCAGGAAAGTGGGAGTACAGAGGAGGGAAGCAGCAGCTCCGGGTTGGTGCCTCCCCAGCCCACGCAGCTACGCGGCAGCTCTGGGAATTGGGATCTTTCTGCCAGCTTCAGCAGGCTTTGTGGCCGGCCCTACAAAAACACCTCAGAGCATCAGATCTTAATTGTCTGGGGGCTTATTAGGCAAATGCATAGCTGAAAGTAAAATAATAAAAAAAGAAAGAAAAAATGTTTCTCCTTCTTTCTCCCCACAGTTTCTCTTCCCACTCTCAAATTTCTCAACTTGAGATATTTTTCTTTTACCTTATACTGTAAATTATGATTGACAATACCATGTAAGAAAATGAGGAAAATAATTTTAAAAGAAAAAATCACCCTAATGTCAAAACCTGCTGATAAGATACCATTTTTTAAATCATTTTATATATATATATATTTAATGTGTATGGATTAGCACATTGAGGAAATAGCAGATATTAGCTGCATAAATGTGCATGAGCATATAAATGTATGTGACTGGGTACCTCTTGCATCACATCTGAAGGGATTGCTTGTTGCTAACAGGAAAAAAAAAAGCTGGAAATTCTTCTGGTGATATCTCACATAAATAAAAGCTTTATAATGGAAAGCTATCCAGCTATTTTCTCTAACTGCAATCAGGACACTGAATGGCTTTAAGCTGAACAAGATATTCTCTAGATTAAAGACAAGGGTGTTCTTGTTACACTGAAATAAATTATAAACATTCCCTAGGAAGAAAACAGAAGGAGTTTTGATGACAGGAATTAGCACCATGACAAATAGAAAACTGGCTTTTAGTTTCTTCTTCAATTTTCTTCAGGACAGTTTCATTCTTGTGGCACGAGAGCCCTGGTTGGCTCAGGCACCTTATCACGTGCTTCATTTCATGGCTGGCAATATTCCCATCGGAATCACATGGCTTCACCAGTGATTGTGAGAAGGCCAGAGGATTGGTTCATATGGCAGGAAGGTATAACCTTGGATGCATGTCATTTGTACACATTTATTTAGTTTTGTGAAATGCTGATTCTTACAGTCTCTCCTGCTATATGTATTTGATGATGTTTATTTAGGAAGTGATTGACATGATAAGAAGCATGCAAATCTGCAGGCATTCTTCTTCTCCTCTCAGTGTCATTATAAGTCAGTGGATTGGATGGATGGGCAGGGACAAATCCCCAAGCAAAAGCGCATTGACCACAAATTCTGACAGCTTCTTTTATATTGCATCTATTCCTACACCAAAGCAATTACACCACAATGTGGCCAATGCTAGAAAGAAAATCCCTGCTAGAAATGCTGAAAGTCTTATCACAAAAATGAAGGGGTTCCAGGCACGCTTTTTCTCCAACCCAATAGTTTGAATATTTGTGACCCAAATAGAACAATGTAGATGGAGGATTGTAGGTGGGCAGAAAGGCTTCTTTGGAAGATGACAAACAAACATTTACTCAAAGTGATCCTTCTGCTCTGCTCTCATGGAAGACAGACCTGCTTTCCAATCTTCTGGCCCTTGTCAGTTGATGGCACACTTCTGTCTGCCAAAACTCAAACCTTGTGCTCCTAATACATGGCCTAGTTGGCTGGGTCTGCTTTTGCCCCTGGCAAAAGCAAGGGGCAAAGCAAGTCTTTCTTACAGTAAAGTCTGTTGCTGCTCCAGATTACCCCTGCCAAATTCAACGGGCCATTCTACCCAGTATTGAAAGCTACACTTGGTTCAAACCCTCCTTTGGGGAAAGCCAGTCTGTTGGTTATGGATTTACCTCAGCTTCCTTGGAAAAGTTTTTTTTCATAAGTCAGAGTACATAAAGAACAACCACACACCTTTATAAAGACAGAGTAAGAAACCTGAATTGCAAAAAAAGAGTGAAAACAACAGGTAATTCATCTGGAACACTCTTAATATTTTCACTACTTGTACAGATGGCTGGTTGCTTCAAGAGAGACTGCCAAATATATATTAAGTCCATTATAGTTGCCATCTATGGACAGCAGGCATGGACCTACCGGAGGAGCAGAAGTGATCTGTCCTGTCATCTCCCAGTGTGATCCTTTTCTATTGCTCAGGCACTTATACAGGCCCAAAGACATGCTGTCAAATTACTGCACTAGCTTGGGAGCAACTGGATAATTTCCATCCTGACTTCTTATAATTCTATGCTGTTCATTCAATTTATTGGTTATTATTCTTTTCCCAAGGTTTCTCATGATACTTTGGAGAAGCTCCCTGTAAAGTTCTGCAAGATACTCCCCTCATTATCTTCATATCTCATTTTAAAATTTCGCTTTCCATGATGTGTCTAGAAATTCCATTAATGCTCAGGTTGCTGATTTGCTACAACTCATCCCACTCTAAAAAGACAGCACTGGGCAAGATGACAGAAGAGCTCAGTCTCTGCACATATGGAAGCTGATGATATGTACAATTTGGTCGGCAAAATTGACCTACCAATTTTTCTTTGTTCCAGCTTACACAAAAATAAAAGAATAATATTTCTGTGGCTAAGAAAATGCATAATTGCATTTGATTTTAAGAACGAGATGCTGGCAGGTGGAGGTGGTCCAGAAAACCTGCAGCTGAAACAAGGTAATAAATTGAGAAGGAATAAGTCACCTGGTTCAGAGGAATGCACCCAAAAGCCCTGAAAGGTTTAAGAATGAAATGGCAGCACTGAAGCCAACATAACTTACCTAACACTGGCAACTTTACCTGAAAATTTATGTGCAGAAAATGCTTTGTTTACCTTTACAAGTGAATGACCTGGAAAATCAGGCATGCCAGTTTTTGAATTGTTGAAATTATAATTAAAACTATTTAAAAAGCACTGAAGATTACAATGGAGTCTAATTAGCACAGTTTCTTCAAAGGAAAATGGTGCCTCTTTAATCTTCTGGAAGGCACTAATAAACTTTTAGGGGATAAAATTTATTTGGACTTTCAATTGCCACAAGTCCAGCAAGTGAAGCTGCAAAAGAAACACAGCAATCACGCACTGAGAAGAAAAATTTCTGCTTCAGAAACTGGGCAAGGGCCAGAAAAGAATAGACTTAATTTATGAAATGACAAAGGTTAACAGTTGAAACTTTTGAACATGTTTTTAATAGAACAGTTTTCTGCTAAAAAAATAAAAAAGCAAATTTATTTAAATCACATTGTCTCATAGGAACATGTTGATTTCAATGAAATTTACTACGGAAAAGGTCAGAAAGAGTCATCTGAACTTTGCAGTTTTAATTATGTGATGATACTTCATTATGACTAGAATTTTGTTTTATGACGTGGAAATTTAATGTTACAATTTTAGTCTTGTTAACAATGTACAATGTTATATAAAAATCAAAATGCTCAACGATAATGTTTGGGTAGTGTTGAAATTAAACACATCAGCATTATAAAGGTAAAAGTAACAATCAGAGTATCAAAGTTTCAATTATCTTAGAGCCTTATTTTTCCCCTAGATGTTTTGTTCGACATGAAATAGAAAATTTGCTCTTGGTTGAGAATTCTAAAACAAATCCTTTCAGAGTATTGCCGTTTTCCTTAGAATGGTGTTTTGGTTTATTTCTGACCACTCTGCTAAGAAAAAATTGAACACCTCCAATTCTCTCGAATTATCCTTCTCTGATCTGTTAAAACTGCAGCTGAGAAGTTGGGTTAGAGCTCCTGCAGTGGCCCTCAGATCCTTTAGGTTAATCACACACTGGAAAGAGGCTGAGGAAGCCGGCAGGCTGCAACGAGCAGGCTGAGCAGGGGTAGCAGTGTGGCAGGTGAAGCTCAGCGTTGCCATCATCTCAACTGCGAGGGAGGCAACAGTCTGTGCTACTCATACATTATTTTTCAGATGCTAAGGGCATGTCTACAGGGCACATCTGCAAACTATACTGATTTCAGCATCCAACAGGGCTCATTCACTGTGCTCCCAAACCGTACTGTGTGGATGTATCATTAATTAAGTGCATATATCCAGGAAAAAGTTCCACCGTTAAATTTTCAAAAGTGCGTGAGTCACCCGGGAGTCATTGCTATGGACAAATGGATAAAGACCTTAGCTCAGCAAACAGCGACAGTCAGCAAAGCTACCACAGCGTAAGGATCCGTCCGGAGCAGAATGAAGAATAATGTATGAAAGAGGACGATGCAATTATGTAAATTGCATGCACTGTCTCACTGGGAGCAGGGCTCAGTCCTTCCCGCTCCATCTCTCAACAGGGTGCGGCAGAGATGGTGAAAACTCAGGAACAGCTTCAGGGACGGGAAGGATTTAGAGGGCTGGGAAAGCTCTCGTCTCGTGAGGGAATATTTATTTATGTATTTTGCTGTGCAAGGAGCATCCTGAGGTCAGCAGGATGCCAGGCTCTCCCTGGAGAGAGCTTCAGCATTAAAGGCACCTGCAAACACGGGCTACTGAGTGAGGAATGAGCATGGCCCTGGCCCTGGGGAAAGGCCCCACTTAAGCGTGGGTGCTGCTTCCCTCTTGAATAGGCTTCTCCTAAAGGCAAAGCACAAACCAGAAAGGGATGCAACGAAAGCCTGTCACGTAATGAGCAGGTCAGGAAAGGTCCATGAAGGATTAATAAAGATGTATTTAATTAAATAAGAAGTCACATTAAAAAATAAAAGAACTGCTTTTTCACAGGGCCACATGAGCCAGATCATAGAAGTCACTGCCACCAAGCAGAGCTGAGCCAGATTTCCGAGAGTTCAAAAAGGAATTAGGAAGAACATGGGCAGATTGCAGGAACAGTCAGAACTGAAACAGTAAATAGCTTTCAGCAGAGCTCTGTTATCTTAAACGGTTTTGCATTAGTGTAGATAGAAGTCTTTTTCTAATAAGGGTGAGCAGAACATTTAAGTAAATCATTTTTAAGTCTTAGTTTTTATTTTTGGTGTATTATTATGAGTCTTTGTACTGTGCAGAATTGTGAAAATTGTGAAAAATACCTACTTTGCAGAGAGTGCTATATTATATATATATATACACACACACATTATATATAATATTAATAAGAATTAATAAGGATATCATATGAAGAATCTTACAACTGGGCTTTAAAAATATAAAATAAAGGGTTTTTTTTCTGTTTCTTTTTTCTTTTTTTTAAGCCCCGTAAGGAGTAAAGCTCTGTGAAACCACAGTGATTCCATGGAGCGGGTTTATCCTAAGAGCAGGTTCACGGGTGAGCTCCTCATCTCAGCTGTAGCTCTCCCATGGCAACAGGAAGGGTCCTACACCCGCAGGAGGTGCCGAGGGGAATTTTCTCCATTGTGGCAGCAGAGCAGTGAGTTGCAGCATGAGGCTGCAGGGGCAGGTGGCAAGTTGCAGAGTCTGGGACCCCTCGAAATGACATGGAGCTGGGGGAAGCCAGGATGCCTCTGCACCAGCCTTGGTCTGATGCTGATGCACCACAGACATGTACCACAAAAACTCATGCTGTCGCTTTCTGGAGCGTGTTCTGTATACCTTTACTGATCCCACCTCTGTTACACAGTCTGTTGCTGTTTTCTATAAGGTTAAGCATGTTTTAAATAAACCTTTTGTATGACTTGAAAAAAAAACACCAAAACCACAGTCATTTTATGTAACTAAACCAACCAGCTCAAAGCCAAGTTGAAAGGAATTGTGGCAAAATAATACCCCGGACAGCTGGGAGGTTCTTTGCCTCATTCGGTGACGCTGCCTTTCGATTCACCTTTGATCTGAAGCCCAGGCAGCTCTATCTGTTTCTAAAATAAGCACTTCAGCTTCATGAAATCTTTCTAGCTAGCTGAAACTGTTCCTGTGTTTGTTTAAGTGAAATGAGCTGGTCGGCAAATGACCGTGTATGTCTTGTGTAAATTTAGACTCTGCTTTGAGGCCTACAGATGTCCCAAATCACTGCTTACCCATTTCAGCTTTTCACTATGGATCAGAAAAACTCCAGTCTACTGCTGTGCAAAATAAAAATAAAACAAAATAAAGAAGAAAAATTACATATTTTTTTCTGCACTGGTGCATACGGAGACTTTATGGAGCATATAGCAGATATCCATGTGATTTAAGTGAAGCTGCTTATTTTTAACACAATATGAATTCTATCCAAATATAAATACATTGCATGTGGCACTTTGTGGTAGTATCTTGAAAATATTGTAATAATTAGTGGAGAGCCACAATAGAAAACCTATTAATTCTGTGCTGTTATCCTCCTATTCCTAGGTTGTACAGATGAAACAGAAGGGGTCACATCTGCAGCATTATGTAGGGTTTTGTTTGATATACAGTACAGCATTATACACATATTCAAAACTGTAATAACACTAAAGCGTGAAATAGCTTACTCCCGAAAATATTCATGGCAGGATTTAGATTCAGCCTTTTGCTCCTGAGCCAGCATATACGTCTGGATCAATGACCAGGGCTGGCAGGGGGCTATGGGAGAGAATCCATTTCCAGGGCTTGCCACTCTGCATCTTTGTGCAGGGAAGCTGAACAGTGCCACAGGAGCAATCAAAATACATATACAATAAATCACTGGCAAAATTTTGCTCTATTCAGTTCCCATAATGTTTTCCTTCCATCGTCACCTTATATTACAACTGACTTTTTTATATAACCGAACCACGATAAGGAAAATGTTTTGCTAGAGTCTAGGCCTTTCCATTGTCCCACTGCCCTTTGAATCAATTTCTTTATTCTTAACCTGACCTTGGTATCCATTTCCCTCAGTATTCAATTCAGCTGTAAAATCTTGAACTTCTTTAGACCTTCCCCCATCCCCCAGATACCCTGTGCAAGGGACATTTGTATAAGGAGACTGAAAGGCTCTTGCAAAGAAAAATTGTAACTAAATAAACAGACCTGAATGCACTCAATCTAACATGTGCCTCATTTACACAAAACACCATTAGCCCGATCCTGTTTACTCAGTGCGCAGCAGAAGCAACTTAGCTTGCATGTCTGAATAGGGCGCCTTAGATAACACTGTGTATCTTCAGACATGCAAGAAGTATTTCCATAATATATAAGGAAAAATGTGTTTAATCCATCACCACTGGGTCCACAGAGCGTAAGGATTGGATTTCTTTCTTTCTTTTTTTTTTTTTCTAACCATGTTCCTACACCGCAGCCTGCATTAATATTAGGCTGGGATTGAAGTGAAAATGAAGTGCCAATTTCAGCGTACAAGCTAAGGAAGACAAGCGACAAATAAAACAGCAAAGAAACCATCTTACCAGCTAAAGAAATAAAAACACATTTAAAATGAATAATCTGCATTGCAGAAGCTCTAGCTCTATTGCTCCCTGCAATGGATGAGCTGGGTGAGAAGCCGTGGGGGCACTGGATGTTAGAGGGGGCAGGCAGAGAGGGAGCCCCGGGGCTGGGGGATGAGGTCTGGTGGGGTTTGGAGATACCCTGGTTTTTAATCCAGAGATGAGTAAGTGAGGCCTTGCTGGAGAAGTGGAAAGTGTCTCTTGTGCACACATTGTGCACACATTGCTGGGGCTGTGGCAGATGCAGCCCTGGGTTACACCAGGGCTGCGGACGCTGCTGCAAGTCATGGTGCGGATGCAGATGGCCACCACCAGCATGCGAGTGACTTCCTGAGCTCTGAAGCAAGGGTGAGTAAAAAAAAAACATGAGCAAACCTATGTTTTCTACTTCATTAAAATCGGGATGATGTTTTGAAATAAAAACAATACTCGTGGCATAACATGAAATGCTGCCGCATTGGCGGCGCAAGGAAGCGCAGTGCACTGCTGCGGCTCGTGGCCCTCACGCCGCTCACCCCACACACCCTGGT
>JAUBOD010000667.1:8704574-8714834 GCA_032353885.1 Nothura maculosa
CAGCTGTCAAGAATCAGGGGGAAAAAAGAGTTCAAAGTATCATGACAGCCAGAGAGGTATTTTCAGATTAAACAGTAAAAAAATGATACAAGGAAAGTGAGTGAAGGAAATGGCAAAAAAATGATTCCAACAGAATTCAGAGCCATTTAGGATGTCAGAATGAGGCTTTTGCTGAGGTGCTAGTGATGAGTTTACAGTTGGACTTGGTATCTTGAAGGTCTTTTCCAACCATAATGATTCTATGATTCTCCATGGGATCAGGTTATTCATGTTGAGTATTTTGTCCTGTCTTGATAGCTGTAATTCATGCATTATGGTGATGATGCAGTTCAGAAAGCAACAGAGATGAGACCTGCAGCCTCACACAAACTCTGAGGCCGTGTGTTCATGATGATGAGAAGCCTAACTCTTGAATCTTGTATGTGGGATCACACACCAGCAGAATAATACACTTCCCTTCTGAGGGGATCTGCCATGAGCTCAGGTTCTGGCCTTGCAGAAAAGCACAATGTTGTTAACTGCAGAACTAAAATGGTGACGATGTTGGTGGGACCAGGCAGAAACTTATTCCCTGGTGGGAGGTGAGACAAGGAGAAGCTGAGATTAAAATGAGAGAGAAGAGAGAGAGGAGACAGCAAAAGACAGTTTCAGTAACAGGAAAAAGGATCCTATTCCACTGTGATGAGTTAAAAACTTGGTGGGGTGGCTGGAAGAGATATAGGTCATGTCATTACCTGGGAACAGGATATTTTGCACAGAACATTTATGTAACACTCTACAAAGACTAGTCAGGGACCTGGTAAGTGCTATAGATGCTCAACGTCAGTCCCGAGAGGATACAGAACCAACCAGAGTTATGTCAATACTATGGACACAAAGGTGATTTTTTCATCAGATTGCACTTTAGGTCAGATAGACTCATCTGAAATCCAGCTCAGCACAAACGTAGATGTGGTTTAACACGCTGCATCTCTATGGTGTCTTCAGGCTGACATACTGAAATAGGACAGAAAGTCAGAGGCTTCATTCTGCTGGGGATGTTCTCTGATTCTTTCTTTTCCTGTTATGCAATTCATAAGATATATATTTCAGTATTTGCTACTATAAATGCATAAGAGATTGCACAAGAAATCTGCATAATCAAAGCATATTTTCTCTATTCCATTCTTCAAAGTTAGCAAAAATACAAACAAACCCCCAAAAAACAGTTCTCAGAGGAGAAACAGACACAATGAAGTAAATTACTTTTACAGCTTCTTCTTAAATTGTTAAATTATTAACAAGAACAGAAATTGGAAAGTAGCACCTTTAAAAAAAAAGGCTTTGGTGTGTTAAAATAATGGGAACTATAATTTTTAGAGCTGTATACAGTACAGTATGTACAGAAAAGTAATAGTTCTCTCCATTAATTTTTAAATCATTCTCCTTCCTTAGTCAAGGTGCTATTTTTCAGGCTGTATCCTTTGTATGGAAGCTATAATGTTGCCTGCTGTGCAAAAGAAAGAGGTGAGAGAAGAGAGAAGTAAAGTCAGTAGGGGCCAAATCATGCCCCCATAAAATTAATGGAGTTTTTTCCACTGTCTTCAATGGATGAAACACATGGAAATACAAAAACTAGTAATTTTAACTTCTGTAAATGTTGAAAAAATCAAAAAATGTCACATGGTTTGGGAATAGAAGATTGGCTGCTTGCATGTCTGCATTAAGGTAACAAATTTATTCGCATTTAAAATAGAATTTCATAATAGTAGACAATAATTTTCTGATCATTTTCCCTTCTGCCTGTGATGATGTAGCTTTGTCAAAAGGGAGTTGGAATAGACAGTTTCTGGCAAAACATAAAGTTCCTGAATTCAGGAACTCTGAAGCAATATGATTTAGAAAAGGTGCCTTTTACCAGTAATAATAAAATAATAATAAAAAGATTCTGTATTTAGTGCTTCTGCTTATTTTTACTAAAATAGTTCAACTTGCTAACATTAAAGCTTTAACTACTCTAGTTCCCATTCAAACATTAACAAGAAGGATCTAAGTTACTGATTCTTTTTTTTTCCAAAAGTGCTTTGGTTAAAAAAATGCAAATCTAACCATATTTACAAATTTGGAGGCAGCAGGGATTGATTCTTGATCTTTCTAGCAAGGATCAGACTAAAAACGCTAAGCCTCCTGATCAGCTACACTGGCATTCAAATGGCTCTTCACTTTTAAATTAGAAAGGTGCAAAATTTAAATGTACCAACCACAAATGCCTTTGATCATAGAGCAAGCATCCTACACAAGAGAAATATTTAGAACTGTGTCCCACATATGACTCCTTAAGCAGTCCTTCCTCTGGGATAGGGAATCTCTCCCACACTTGGAGAAACAACAAACAAGTTTTAAAAGCTCGTTTGAATATAGCTCATAATTTGATTTTGCTCTCTTACTCCTAAAAGCATATAAAAAGATTAATACTATTCTTACATGCACAGCAGGCAATAGGTGCTATCAGATCTGTGGAAATCTCTGGCAAGTATATCAAGAAAGTTAAATATCTTGTAGGATCCATGAATATTCTAAGGACAGCCAAGTAATCAGCATCCAAATGAAGGTGCTTGTCAGATCAGAATAGTCAGAATTGATTAAATCATCCTTGGTTTATTGGCATTGTCTGAACATCCCCCAGATTAAAGCAGAAACTAGTTTAATAGGATATGTGAATAAGATTTGACATTTTTTAAAAAAAATGATAAAACTGGATGTTTGCAAACAGGGTATGATTAACTAGAGCTGACTGTACCTTGATAAACATAATGGTATTTTAGGATTTTAAACAAGATTCTCAGACTTTCCATGTATTTTTATGGTGAAGTTTCACTAAAGTTGAAGGCAACATTCTGCCTTCTAGGGCAGAATTTGCACCTAATCTGGGCAGAATGTAACTACCAGGGAAGCCCATGGTGGCTGTCAGTTCATATGTGTAAAATAGCTTAAAAATCACAAGGCTTACAAATAGAAGAAGGCAAAAGCACCAACAAACTTTATTTGGGAACAGAATATCTTTGACAGGACCTCCTTAATATAAGGCACAAGCTCCCTAGCGTGACAAAGGCAGCATTTTTCTAATTGCCCTGGTCTTTCCCTCTCAAAAGTGCTCCATCTTTGTGTGCACACTTGCCACACTCCAGCAACATCTGGGAAAAATTCATCACGTGAAGGAATGTAGGAAGTCACTGAACTAAGAAGAAACAAAATGTTTTAAAGAAAATCCACTGAAGAATAGGAAATAAAAATCCTAAAGTTTGTACAAGCTTCATACAACCCTCAGCTTGTTACAAACCATAGCTCCACAGCACAGTGTTATTTAAGAAGCTTATTTCATCAAATACTTATATCCGTGACCTTCCTTGATAGTCTAATGGGCTACAAGTGGAAGTGACTACTGAAAACATACTGAAACATAAGGTGGCAAACAGCATGTGAAATAGAAGCAACACATTTCACAACAGTGTTGTGGTTGGTCTAAAGATAAGAAATAGATTTGAAGGGAGAAGTAATATATTTTCTTAGACTGGCTATGTTTTGGGCATACCATTCCTTCAACTGGGCCAGACAAGCAATGTACATAGTTTGGCAATCATGAACTTTAATGCTGTTTTTCTGATAGGCTCTACATAACACACCATTATTTTGTACTATGTCCTTCACACAAATTACTGGCAATAGTAATACCAGTATCAGATGTGTTTCGGGTCTCCCCAGTAGATTGTCTTTAATTTGTTTTCCCTTCCTTGCAGTTGCATTGTGCTTTATTCTATTGCACTCAAAACATTTCTGAGGATTCACTTGCTCTTAAAGGGCTATCAGATATCCTGTTTCTTTTAGAAAGACACCTTCTGGAAGTCTGGCCCATTGGTGCTTTTTTCCAGAGGATGAGGTATCCCCTTCTAAGAGGCAACCTCTTTTCTTCAGTCTTGTATCAGGGAAGGATATCCATATGTGGAGGTCCTGGATACGTTTGGAAGATGTGACTCCTGCTCCATGTTCTGAGCACTGCTGGGACATTACAAGCCCCAAATTCAATTCATTGCCTGAAAATAAGCAGTTCTCAACTACTCTTTCCTAACAGCAACCAAATACATAGCAGGGCTGACTGGGTAGAGATATAGTGAGATGGTTCTCATGGAAACCAGGTGAAAAAATAGCATAGAAAATAGCTGAAGGGGACGTTGGAGGAAACTGAATAATAGTGACAGGTAGGTGCTAATTAGCAATCAAAACTTAATTGAGATAAACAGCTGTTTTTCCATCACAGTTACTAGGAATGAGTCAGAAAAAGTATGAAGATCAACTAGGATGCACAATTGCTTTTCTGACATAGGAAGAATGAGACAATATTAGTGTATCAGGTTCAGACAGAAAAACCAGAAGAGGCTGCATAGTCAAGCAGACTAAAAAGATGAGAAAGGGAGAAGCAGACTGACATACTAAAGATGACTGGTAGAGAGAATCAATTATACAGAATATAGAGGACTGGAGACCAAAAGACAGAGCAGCTAAAGAACACACTACAAAAATAATACACTCCGTTGGCATAAAGATTTTCAGGCAGGTTGATAAGGTTTAAAATAGAGATGAGCAAAACTAATTAGGCCGCAAAAGGCCATCAAAGCCTCAGATTGTATCTGAAACTCATCTGGAACAATACTTTCATTAAAGATAAATTAATATTGGGTGTCCTTAACTTCTTTCTTTCAAATTTACAGGGCATCAACTGGAAATACCAATAACAAGAACTGTGTAGTTAGTAGGGAGCGCTAAAAGAAGGAGGTCCTAGATACTCCTTTAGAGTCCTCTCCTCATTTCTCAAAATGAGAAATCAAGGGAGAACTTGTGAGTCGGGACTGGGGCCATTAGTGCCTTCCAGAGCAATGTGGTGAAGATGGATGGAGATAAACAACAGGTGAAATAACCCTACCTATGTTTATGCAAACCAAACCTCTGGATTTTAGCCATAGATTGACTTACAAATGAAGAGGCAGGCTCAAAGTACATCTGGCACTTTAGGAACAGCAAATGAACATTGAAAACAACTTAAAAATGCAAAGTTTAGGAGTCTTCACTCAATACTTTACGGGAGTAGTTTGTCAGTGCTTCTGAGAAGGGATAGGACTGTGGTTAAAGCCACGACTGTTTTGAAATTTCTGCCCAGGCTAAGTTCCTATTTCTGCTACAAGTATATCTTCCAGCCTTTCACAATCACTCAGGGTGTATTTTGGATTTATACAACACTAAGATCTTCTCAGAGAAAGGCAGTATCAAACTGTTACTCCAAGAGTGAAGAGATGAGGTCTGCTCATGTGGCTAAGCCACATATGGCTGGAAGCTGTTGGTGTAGCTCTCTTCATCAGAAAAGTAATTTATTCCAGCAAAGACTTTTTTTATGAAGGTCTGACTACATCTAAGGTATAGCTTTTACTGTCACAGAAATGCTTTAGCAAAAAATCACTTTTGTAACGCACACTGTGGCATCATTGTCGTCAAGGGCTTGTGCAATTATGTTTGCTGTGATTCTGCCTTCCATCTGAGGAAGTAAAAGAAAGAGGATGGGCACATCCCCATCTCTTTGGGTATCAATAGCAGCCGCAGCGGTCTAAGGCTTTGTCTAAGGCGTTGTCGAGACTTGCATGCAGAAAAGAAGAAAACTGGGATTATGGAGTTGACCTTTTGAAAGAGTTCACCGTATACAGAGGCAGGGCAGACATCTCCCATCCCTTTTTCTGTTCTTTTATACCCAAGTAGAGCTAGCCACAATTTGTCTCTGTGTTATAAAATATTACTGAAGCAAAAGTGAATGGCATTTCTTGACCAATGTAATTAGATTTCAGCAGCCTAGACCCACAGGACTGTACTATCTGCTCTGCAAAACATTAAGTCCAATAACTGGAATCAACAAACAGCAGTGGAAAAAGTCTTGTTTGAAATAATATATATTAATACAGTAACATACTAAATAATAAATACTGTTAATACTGCTCTAAATAATGTATTATATTAGATTTATGTAATAAATAATACATAAATATGTGATTATCCTTTGAAATAATGTAAAATTAGCAATTGTGAAGTGAACTTATCCTATCAAATTACTTCAGAAGATGAACCCTACAACTCGCTTAGGGTCTGAATTACTGTGGCACTGCACTAGCTTAGCTGAGAGTAACACTAGCAGCACCACATGAGGATGCAAAGGAGCAGAGAGCTGCTCGTTGCCTCACAAAGTAAATAGCAGTGCACATCTCAGTTTTATGATCAGGGCTAAAGGTCAGTTGATCTATTGGGTGTGCCATGTTTTTTTGTTTAAAAAAGTTATTTATTGCTGACTCGAGACCTTGGGCAAGTTGTTTTCCAACAACTAAGATGAAATAAAGCAACAGGGCAGCCAACAGATTTAAGAGAATATAAAGATCATTCCTGTGGTAGAGCAACACAGAAATACTCTGGACCCCAGCAGGGAGCCATGTTTTGGCTCTGTTTCCATAGTTGCCTAACACATTTTATCTCCAAACACCTTGCAAACTTTGGTTTATTAATATGTATACAGTCCCTTTGGGGTCAGCCTGCGTTCCTGATTTCCACAGGGAGAAACTGGCACTCAGCTCTTTAGGGGCAGATTCTTAAAGAGTCTCATTCCCATTTAGAGTATGTTAATACAGACCAGTTTGTGATGCCATCATACATAGCCAAGCTTCCTGAAGATCATCCTCAAAATGTTTGACTCTTCTGAAAGTTGTATCACATATTTCAGAATAAGGAACTTGAATGAAAACCAATCTTTATTATGATTTGGTCAAAGACACAGCAAGACGTTTGGTTCCTGTGAGGAAGCTATCTACACAAATGCATTAAATTGTGGGTTTTAAAAATGGACTTATGAGTTTTCAAGGGATTTTGGCACATAAAATTGCAGGTGCGTACCTGACAGTGTTTCCACAAGCACTCGAGCTAGGAAAGCAACTAATCCCTAACGCTTGGGCATGGATGTTAATTGTGACAAGTAACTTTGAGAAGCTGAACATCTAACCTTGTGAAAAATATCACTCATCCTCGAAAGGCTACTCTCATAAGGCTCATGCTCTACTCCCTTAAAAGTGCATTGGATTCTGTGACTTCCAGCTCCCCTAAGCAATGCAGGAGATGGAGATCACAAACATTGCTGCGGGATGTTTACTTTCTAGCAATGGAAAGAAGATATTTCATTTGCAAATATGAAGGCAGTGTTAAGGTGACTTCGGAACTGTTATTCACTAAATTCTATAATACAAGAAATAGGAAGCCCTCAATAAACCTAGTAAGAGATGTGATTAAAGCAGATCAAGAAAAATCCTTTTCCCAAAGTTGTCAGCAAACACCTGGGATTTGTTACTACAAGAAGAGGTGAAGGTGGGTGGTATCAGCAGCTTCCACATGGTGGACAAAATGGTGGATCCCTAAATAGATGCTAAAAGACCTATGCAGGATTCCCTTTAGCATCCCATAATGATGCAACTGTGGACGTTAGGGTAGTGTTTAGAAACATACACACGTTACACGTACTGCTCAGGGTCACAGGCTCTCCCAACACAACACCTACTATTTGTGCTGCAAAAAACAAAAGACTGACATTGGTGAATTGTCTTTGGGGCTCAGCAGAACATTCCTTATCTTCTTTTGTCATGGTGCAAGAGAGGTAGGACAGTAAATCACTAGAATAGCCACTTGCAAGAGGGAAACGGACATTACTGAGTATATATGACATAGCCTTTCATCCTTTCATTCAGTCAGACAGCATTTGATGTCAAAACTCAGATTAGGAATGTAACAATTACTGGGAGATGCCTGCAGAATCAGAAAGCAAGCCTTACTAATTTGAAAGGGAGCGTGACATCTGCTAGGCATGGAGGAGAGTACTTGCTCCACTGGAGTTTGCCCACGCAGTTCAGTTAGTTAGCAGAGCTGCTGGGAAGCACTACCCTCAAAGGATATTTTCTGTTCCCAGCACAAACTCCTGAGGCTGGGCAGAAAGGGCAACATTGCTTTGTCCTAGTGAAGAATATATTCCACCTATCAAGGAATTTGACTGGTGAGAATTCCCTCTGAACTGAGTTAGACCTCAGATTGTTCATACTAAGCACTCAACTGACTTTCTTGCTTTTTGGGTGGTTGAAAATGGACCAGACAAAGTTAGCTCAAAGTTAGCTTTGGATGCCTGAAGTCAATCAGTAAGTGACCAAATGAAGATCATTCCTCAGATTATTTTGCAAAAATATATACTCAAACATGAATTTCTGTTGCAGATGTGGGAAAATCAAGCCCCTAATTTTAAGGATCTGTAACAACTACACAGCCTGTCAAGAGACTAGCCCATCTGAGGGAGCACATAATCTACAGAATACTTTCTTAGAAACTCGTTTTGGTTTGATTCAGGCTATAGATGAAATTAAACAAATAACAAAACAAAAAAAAAGTTAGGATGAAAAATATTTAGGGCTATTGAGAGATGACTTTGATTTTTAATTCTAACAGCCTCCAGTGTGGTCTGTTCAGAACAAAAATTCTTCAAAGTTGAAAAGACGATATTCTTATTTAATTTCATATATCATAGTCTTTATAAACCTGCATCTCAACTGTGTTAACACAATAAAAATGGGAAAATTCCAAGGAAGAGAGCAGAACAAATTCTACTGCATGCTTCCTACGGTGCATGCCCACATGCATGTAGCTAGAAAACTAGCACAATCTGAGCTAAGACATCCTGAGGCAGTTTACCTCTATCATTAAGAAAATAGACATTATTGATAGACATGGGCATCCATCTCAAATATATTCTTAAAAATGCACTGGATACCGACTCTTCATATCACTGGCCCTGTACATAATTTCTTGTGTCTTGAAGGCTAGAGAGGCTTAGACCTCTTATCTCTATGCTCAACATACCTAGTTTCTCCCAACCTGCAGTATCTCAATTTCACCCTTCCATAGTATTTGATATAGAACAATTGTTCTTAAAATTTATTTCTGTGCTAGTGTATCGTGGTGAGAGAATTTTATGATCACTGCACAGCTTCAATCCAAAGTGAATGTAAACAGGCAAATCCCTCAGAAAAGAGAGAGAAGACAAGGAGTAAAGGTAATGTCCCAGAAGGCTGTGATTACCAGCAATCAATCCATGTTTCCATGAACTGAGTTGACTTCTGAGCAGTCACATAAGAGGAGAATCCCTTTTCAGTCCCAACCAGTCAACAGAACCAGGATGAGCATGAGTTTCGAGTATGAAAGTCTCAAACAAACTGAAGCTTTTTCTGTAACATAATAATCTATTTTTTTCCTTTGTAAATATTCCAAGAAGGCTTTTATATTCCTCACTCTTTCACTGCTGGAATTTATAGTCTCTTATCATTTCATGAGTTCCAGAAGGCAGGAAATATAAACAAACAAACAAAACCTTATCTTCTTATTATTCTAAAGTCTGAGTCATCACAGCCTCTTGGAAGGTCACAGCAAGCAGGCAAAGGTTTATTGTAATCATTTTTGTTGCCATCCCGACAAGCACACGCTTTCTCATCACAATCCCAAATCTTTGGCTAATTATCTCCTGGGAGGAGTCCTTCAAAAAGTTCAACAGGCAGACATTTCACCATAGGATTGCGGAGTAAGACCTGCAGTAGGACACTGAGGCCTGGCAGCTGAGGCGACTCAGAGTTAGTGACAGAATTCACATTAACAGAGAAAGAATGCTGAAAATATATGATATACCTCTGGAGGCCAAGAGTGTTCATGGAGTTGGAGAAACAAAAGGGAAGGCATATCAGCCAAAAATATCTCTAACATGACCTTGAGAGGAGGGAATGAGGCATGGAGTTTCAGAAAAATGTGTCAGAGGAATTTAAGTTTGTGAGCCAGGCAATCAAACCTTCAGGAATTTGAATCACCTCCACCTTAATAAGTTTTTCTAAGTTTGGTAAATAGATCCTGGGGGAAACAATCAAAAAGCTTCCAATTCCAAGCAGCTGCAGCTCCTCTCTCAGATCTAGTGCACCAAGAAGGATGTCAGATGATGAATTGTATGCCATAATGAGTAAAATTGACAGCAGAAATTTTCACAGGCTCTGTCAACTTGCTTTTCAATTATATATATATGTATATATATGTATAAATTGGAAGAGGAATCATAGAATGTGTAAGGTTGGAAGGGACCTTAGAGGTCATCTAGTCCAACCCCCCTGCACACGCAGGGTCACC
>JAUBOD010000667.1:8715736-8726477 GCA_032353885.1 Nothura maculosa
CACATGGCTCAGGGCTGCATCCAGGCGGGTTTTAAAGATCTCCAAAGAAGGAGACTCCACAACCTCTCTGGGCAGCCAGTTCCAGTGCTCTGTCACCCTCACAGTGAGGAAATACTTCCTGAAGTTCCTGTGGAAGAAAAATTTTGATTTCTTCAGACAAACGTAAACACTGCATCTAAAGTTTAGACATCAGTTTTCTTCATAGTTTTATTCATTTCCTTCCACCGAACAGCCCCTGCTGAACAGCCCTGTTAGTCGGCCACCCTGGACTCACTCTGCCTCTCAAAAATGCAAGTGGAAATGGCATCTTTTATTTACATTGCTGCAGCAGGTCCTTTATCAGGCTCATTTGTTGGCTGTCCATAATAAACCCCTAAATCATAATTGCCAGCGGCCACGTCTGTCTCAGACCAGTCCACCTTATTTCCCTAGCCAGAGTGAGTACCAAGTGTTACCCAGACACATGTAAAATTTAAAGAATACAACCGTCAAACAAGTTAAGCTGTCAACATCACCACACAGGTACTGCCAACAGTGCATCACAGACACTCTGCACTTCCTAAGCGTGGCGGTCAAACTTCTCTTCTCTGAGGCACATAAGGTTAATATCTTATCAGCCCGGGCAGTAGAGTGTGTGTTGGGTCATTCCTAATCTGAGCTGACCTGGATAGTCCAGTAATGATTGCTCTGTCATTTGCAGCAGCGGAAGGAATCCAGCCCTGTCAGCAGGTTGCTTTGCATGAGCTAATTAGATTTGTGTGTTAGGTTGCCAGTTCCCACTACACAATAGCAATATATTACAGGATCGCTATTGACTCGCTCACTGAGCTTGCTGGAGTGAGTGCTGAAGGGCTGTCCCAATGCAGTGCTGTGCCACCCTTCACACAACAATTCTCTGTCACTGCTGGTCACACTTTCAGTTCAACAGGGTCTCACGAACAGCCCTGATTCCAATCCTGCTAATGAAAGTAGCCTTTTCCTTGATTTGTTATTCCATTCCTACATAGACCCATCAACTGCTGCTGTGGTCACCACTTGACCTCAACTGCTGCGGTCACCACTTGATCTCAACTACTGCTTCTTCCTTCACTGTCTCTATAGTCACCTCTGGCATACACCTACCGTAATGCCCCCTGGCACTCATTGGTGAAGGGACATTGAAGGCTAGTGCTGTTCCCATAAAAAGTAGGAACTTTGACCAAGGATATCTACTAACAGTGCACAGCACCTCACGAGCACAGTGGCCTCCTGGGCAGCAGGCTGCACAGCCCTAAGCCCAGGAGGAGCCCTGGGCTATGTGCACGTGCAGAAGGGTTGCACAGTGCGGCCTGCAGGCCCAGGCAGCAGCAGCGCTCATTGCACCGCGCACAACCGCCCTCACAGGGCTGCTTAGCAGCAGTGTGTGAACACAGGCCAGGCAAACACACAGGAGCCGCCATGCCTCATCACACATAGCCATGGCTTTCCTGAGGGTTAGCAACGGTGTAGACAAGGCCTAAGACTCTTTCTTCTCATATTTTCATATTTCAGTCATAAATTAACTTGGATAAACCCTACCCCTGCTGAAGGTGATGAAAGCTCTGCCACTGCAGGAACCAGGCTGAGACATCACCTAATGATTGCTTATGTTTTGCAAGCTAAAACAAGCATCCTTTTTCTGAGCTGAAGAAATTTCTGTATGTATTTTGAAAGGAAATCTTCTTTGCAGAGAGAAAACAAGAAAGGAAAAAGAAACTTTGATATTTATTTCATTCAGGTATCTATGCAAATTTATAATTAACTTATAAGAACTCTAGAATAAATAACCCCTTTGCAGGGTTCTGAAATATCATGGGAGCTATATTAAGACCCAGTTCTGATTTCTGTTTTCAGTGGTGACTGATCTTTCTGTGTTCTTAGCTTATTTCCATCAGTTCAGAAAAAAACTATGGAGCAAAAAATCAGTAGCATTGTCATTACATTTTGCTCTTTTGTAAATTTTGGCCCAACTCCTACAGTGTAGCAAAATTATTGAACTTGATTTTGCTTAGGTCTCTAATTCCTGTCGTTCCTCTTATTACCATGTGGCAGGGCACCCTATAGGCACAATAAATAAATAATACAACACTGAGAGCTGTAACAAATCACAAAATACATTATTAAAAAATTAAGAAATAAACATCCTCCTCTTACTTAAATAGAGATTGATTTTATAATGTAGAATGCTGAGGAGAGCTGCAGGAAAATGTATGTGGGCCTGGGGACATGGAGAATACACTGTAACGGGCGGTTTGCTCCCCAGATTAGAAAAAAATATTTTTTTTTTTAAAGACTGAATGGATGTATTTGTCAACTAGAGCCTGAGATGCCCTGCTTGTGCACAGTCCAGGTATGACACACTGCTTGCTTCATCATGTTATGTCAGGAATGACCTGGAGGGAGCAGCTGCCTCTCCTCATCACAAACCACAGTCACGTGGGGGATAACAAAATGCCAAAAAGGGAGAGGCGGAAGCAGACAGAGATTACCCTCTATGTCTTAAATTGCACTGTAGGCTTCAGAGTGATTTATGAAATGAAGAGCAGGAGATCTTGCCTGTGTCACTCAGCCCTCTTTCAGATGTGCTCCTTGTCCAGGGGTCGAGTCCTGCCCATTGTGGCCCCACAGCCTGGTGGGCCCTGTGCAGCCTCATGGGCCTTGTGCAGCCCCTCTGCTCCCACTGCCTCGCTGAAGCCCAGGGCTCTGGCCAGGGCAGAGTCTAGGGGCCAGGAGGAGCAACCAGGTTGTGCAACACAACACAGGTAGACACCTCAGCAAGGCAGCAACACTGCTCAAACGCAGACAGGTCTTTCTTGTTCCTCTGCAGAAGGGAGGGGACATACACTTAGCACCTCATTAAAAGGATTCCAGTTCCAGTCAAGCCCAAGTCTAGCTAATGATGCACTCTTCTCCTCGCCTCAGGCCCCTTTTTAGCCTGCCTGGTGAAAAGTCATGCAAAGAGCTTGCAGTTCCCTTCTTCTCATTGCCCGGTTTGTGGCAGGGTGCCTCACCTTGCTCGCTGCCCTGTTCTTTGCACACACTTTTTCTAGAATACAGCAATCCTGCCCCGTGCTTGCAGGATTTAGGGCTGTATGGCCATGTACAGTCATTTTAAGTACCGCTGTTGCTTTCTGTAGCTGAAAAATAATAAGCAATGTTAATATCTTGCTCCTACATTTTCTCTGTAGATCTATTGTTTACAGGGATATTATGCAGTCATTATCTCTGACCCCTTCGCCCTGATGTTGCTGGGACACTGCTCATGCTCCCTGTATGTAGAATCACGTAACCCTGGGATTACAGAGATGCTGCCTGTCACGGAGACTAGATCAGGTCAGCTATGGTGAGTCTTGGAAACCCCCAAGGGTGAGATTCCCCAGGCTCCCCGCATGACCTGCTCCAGTGCTGCACTACTCAGCTAGCAAATAAATTTTCCTAATGTCTAGTCTGACCCTGCCAAAAGCAAAGTTTGTAGCTTCTTTCTATATCCTCTGTCACTGCCAAGAAGAATTCGACTCTGCTTTGACTCTGCAAGTCCTCTTTGAGTAGCTGCAGCTCCTAATGCAGCTCAGTAAGCAAGCTGCCTTGATCACAAGGAGAGTGTCCTCTTAGTTCAGCCTGCTGTCCACTGCAGCTTCCTCAGTTCTTTGTAGGGGAGTCACAATCCAGCTAGTCTTTCCTAGATCTAAGCAGGTGCTTTGGGTTAGCCCAGCTGCTGCACTTCTGCCTGAGTGTCACTGAGCAACTAACTTGAACTTTAGATGTCTCAAGGTACTTCTGAAGTTCTGCCATTCACTGTCTAGGCCATTCTGTCTCACTTACTGTGATCTGCAGATTTGCTGGACAGGATTTCTGCGTCATCATCCATATCATTAATGAATGTATTGAACAGCTTCAACCTACTAGCACAGAAGCTAGATCCTTTTAATGTCTAGTCTTCAAGAGACACATTTTACCCCATTATCCATGTTGGAGGGCACAGAATAGCACCCTAAACCTCAGCATTCCCAACAGGAAAGTGCCGTGTTTTACTAAGCACAGACATCTATCTCCCTGCTTCCTTCCTGCTCCTACACAACTCTCACCTCCTGCACAGTCTTTCTTGTTGTGAATAAAGAATAGATTTTGCATCCAGCCTTGCTGAATTTTCTGTTGAGACTGCAATGAGGCCTAGCATGACATTTATGTTTGTCTGTGAAAGGGACTTCTGTATCCTCTAAGAAAAGATTTGACACTATTTGCCTCCACATGGCAAGGGTCACTGAGTAGTTTTTCCTGTCCAATCAAAAGACAGAAATTACCTTTCTCTTAAATAACCTGTTAGTGACTTGTACATCTATTTGTCTTCACATCAAAGTTGATCTCAACAGCCTACAGTGTCAAGAAATGCCAAGGGGCAAAATATATTGAAATGGGGAGTAGTAAGGTAGGGGGGCGTTTAGCCAACTCAGCTGGCTCTCCTATTCACTCTACAGTATGATTATGAGAGAAAACACTAACAAACACATAAGTTAAGCTGAGCTGCCTACAAACTATTTCTGTTCTGCAGTTTGTACAGGCAGGCCTGAGCTAGCTTCGAAATAGCTAGTTGGCTATTGCAAGTGCTGCATTATGGGCATATGCAGCTTAATTAAGACTAGTCGTGTAGGTGTTCACTCATCTCCCACATGGTTTTGCGACCTACACAGGGTCTTCTGCTGCCACAGCTAAACTATCAGTAGTGCCTTAATCAAGATTGGCTGCTTGGGCCCTGGCTGTACCACACAGATATGGTTTCTCCTTCTGAAGAGGAGGGACGCAGTGTTCTAACAGTATCATTCAGCTTTATTTTTTGCCTGGAAGAGTGATCTGCAGATACAGCCATGGAGCAGGACTCGGCTGTGGGTAATTTGAACAGCCACCACTGCTGGCCTGAGCAGGGCCCCTGCACGGACCATCAAACCCGTGGCTGGCCAGGCTGTGCAGCTCCTTCAGAGGAAATTCAGCCCTACTCCCTCCTTTTCATGCATTCTTTTATCTTCTTGCAAGTATCATTGCTGTTAAGCTACATTTCTTCCTGATGTCACACACATTTTAACATTGTTTATGTGTACCGCCTTTTTATATTATTTACCTAGCAAGCAAAAGGATTAAAGGAATTGCTTTATTTACTGCTAGACAAAAGCCCTACATCAGTGTCAGCATCTTTGTATTTTCACACAGCTACCATTTAACGGCTCACAGATATGGAATTCCTATGCTTGTTACAATAGGGATGCATTTTATAAGATGACTGTTTCTGACAGGACACCCATTCTGGCACCCCATATGGTAGCATATTATGGCAACAATTCATCACAAATGTCCCTTTGTTATCAATCCATTTTGCTTTGAACTTCTTGTATCCTAGCACAGAAACAGCTAGCACAATGCATGCGTCTCGATGCGATGATGTGACGTGAATTTCCCCTCTTCTGTTTTCACCCTCCCGTCGTCCTACAGGGAAATACTAAGCCATCAGTGTCTGAAGGAATGGCCATAGTTATTTTTGATGTTGCAAAAGGAATAGAAGAGAACATATTACCCTTTGTGATATGAATAATAACTAGATGGAATATCTGAAGGGTATTTATTCAACACATGAATTAAATTTCAGGGCTTCAAAAATAAACATCAGTGGAAGTTTAAAAATATACTTTGCCAAGTGCTATTTTTACAGAGTTTTTTATTTGCAGAATTAGTTTTGTTTTTACAGGAGATGACATTTAGCTGTGATGGGAATACATTCTATACTCTTTAATAGGTTATTCTAAAATTAATTAACCGCTAATGTGTAAGGCAGCTATTTAAGGAGAGGTCGCGAAGGATCAGATTCTCTAGGGCAGCACATCCGCTTAATCCTAAACACACACAGGCGGGTCAGGACGCAGGAGCACGTGGCTGGCTAACCCACTTCCCACGGTGGCCAAGGCCGCGGTGTGGTTGCCCAGCCAGGCTGGCTGTCCCTGTGGCTCGCTGCTGGGCTGGGCTAGGAGCCCCAGCCCTCGCCGAGTCTCCCTGCATCCGCTGCCCTGGCCAGCAGCAGCCCCGGCACATCAGGGTTAAGCGGCCGCGCAGATCTTGCCAGCGTGGATGGGAGATGGCAGCAGCAGCAAGGACATGTGTAGGATGTAACTTTGCTCGGGGGCAGCTTGACGCTCACCTTGGTGCTTGCCTGGTCCTGCCGGCCGTGGGGAGTCACACGGCTGAGGAGGGAGGCTGGGGACAGCAGACAGCAGATCCTGTCCTTTGTTCTCCGGCTTGCAAGATGGCCAAATGCCAACTCTTAATTACGTTTCAGCATTTTCCTTTTTAATGTTAACGTCAGTGGTAATTAAAAAAAGCCAGTGCCACTCCACTTATCTAGGCCAAGATGGCCAGTCATTCCAGAGGTAAATAGGTGCAATCATTTTTATTTTACTGCATTTGCAGTTACGCACGGTATTTATTTGGTCCTCTGCCCCTTAAAATTATGCTCTGAGGACAGAAAAACATTTTGTTTAGCAAATTACCTTTGAGTCACTGTTTCTTTTTGGAAAGGCCAGGCGAACAGGTACCCTTCTGGATTTCCCTGTCTTGGGAGGAGCCATGAAATATTATGCTAAGTAATTTGATCCAGCAATTAAAAGCAAGGCATGAATTACACTAAACCATCATGGAGAGAAAATTAATTCTCTCATAGCTATGCTAGTACTGTAAATAAACTATCATAGGTGATTATAAACCAATTTATGAGTCAAACCAGCCCATAAAAATTCAAGAACTTCCTGAACATGTTGGCAATCACAGATCTGTGCCGAAGGTCTGCAGGGCCTGATTCTCACAAATCTGAGAGTCTTAATACCAGAGGATCCTAGAACAGATCAGCAGATTGCATGAGTCTATATAAATCAGTCATGACTCTGTATCAGTTTTTAAAAGCCCCTTAAATTTTGGTGCTTTTTTGGTACCAGTTAATATTCCCTATTGCTTCTGAGGGCAAGGGTGAGAGTTTGTGCGTTCTCGAGTTCGTGGGTTTGAGACCTCATTTCTGAAATTTTGACCCCTGTTCACACCTGACAGCCTTTATGTCAAATCTGACATTTTCTGATGAAAGGCTGAAAAACAAATTAAAGATGTTGCCCTGGATGGTGCCAGAATTAAATTTCTTAATGGAGTATAATACAGCATGCTGAATTTTTTACTTAACCTCAGAACACTGTACATCACGGACAGCCCCAAACAGTCCCATGTTATCACAAGCAGCTACATCCTCTGATTCATTTCATTAACTCACACTACAGAGAGTATAAAAACTGGCCACATTTAGTGAGGGGTGGAAAATGAAGAGATAATGAGGCCAAAATTGTACTTTATATACAACTTACATCGTTAAAAAGGATGTCTAGGTCTGGTTATCTCTTGGCTGATGAAAACTAAGTATATGTCATTGTTTTATTAATCTTTATAAACTTATTTATCTTAATAAACTCTTTCTTCAGCTGAAGAGGTAAAGGTCTGTTTCTGCAGCAGAATGACTGAGGACTTTGCACTATTGTCACTAAAATTTCCATGGGTATAATGAAAACAGGGCAGCCTTTATGGCCATGGACTTTGTCACACTATGCATAGGTCCAACAAGTCTAGCAAGAGTGATGATATGCTGATCCTCTAGCTATTTACTCATCACAGCCATAAACGTGTGTTTCAGATGTAGACAATAAGCATTCATCTAGGAAAGTTGCTTTGAGAGTCATGGAAGCAACACCCCTGTGAATCAGCAAGGACTGATGAGATGGTCAGTCCATGTTCCGTGGCCATTCTGGCAGAGTAATCTCTCAGGAACTATCCTGTGGTCCAACACACAGCTCCCCACTTCCTTTCCACTCTTGACTGAGCATATAAGGAATCTTTCACTGTATCTGTGCCAACCTGGTACTAAACATATGCTGACCACAGAGAAAATGCACTTCTGCTTCAGATGACATGATGTCCCAGTCAGGTGACACTGGAGGGACTGAAGGGACATGAAAGAAAGGTAACTAGCAAAACATAACCAAGTCACATGGTTCTTGTCATAGGAGAGCTTTCCATCGATCCTCTGAAAAGATATCTGGATAAGTTTCTTTGGTGAGCTGAATCCAATCCAAAGATCACCAGTAAGTTGTTCTTGGATAAGATGAGTCACTCTGTAGATTTGAAGTGTCTTATTCCTTCTGATCTCCATTCAGAGGAGTTTCTCAGACTGTGGTATGAGCATCCTGTAGCACACACTGCTCTTTAAACCAAGGCAGAGCAGAGTGGGAACATCCCGAGACTCTGAAAAGCTTTCAGAGCACTCATGGCAGACAGTCTGAGATTTCCACAACTGGAGTCATCACAGCTTTTGATTAACATGTAGTCTTGACCTACTAATATTACTCTCTATTCCTACACTATAGCTGATGAGAAACACCATTTAGTCTCACGGGAGCTAGGCACTGAACCCTTGTCTGTGAATCCTTTTCCTCCCCTGAATTCTTCTTGCCCCATCTGTCAGGGGGCAACAGCCTTCAGCACCACAGCAAAGTTTTTCTGTGTATATCTGCTATATCCCGCTATGAGAACAGCAGGAGAGCAGCACAGGAATGTGTGGTGCATGAGGGAAGGAGTCTTCTCTTCCCTGCCACTGCTGAGGTGCCTACAGAGGCAAGCGACAGGCTGTGCTCTCTGCCACCCAGCACCATGAACAGGACGGAGCCAGGGCATTCTTCTCTTAGTGCCCCACTGCAGGCATGGGGACACAAAGACGGTAGATGAAGAGACTGTTTTTGATTGTTGGTTTGTTTTTTTTCCGAGAGCTCCATTTGTGTGATGTGACAGAAGAGAGGACAGGTGCTCCAGCACTGAACCCCATCCCATGCACTAGTGTTGAAAACAGTGAGGCAGGTAACCTTTTGGCTGGGTCTTCAGCACCTGTCAGCCCTATCCTTGCTGCGTTCATCTCTGTCCTCCCCAAATGGTACTGGAGCAAGCAGCCTGTCTTAGCATCCTCATTACAAATCTGAAACATTCTGCCAAGCAGATTTCCCACAACCAACATGTCCCTATTGCTCCATTGATCAACTGCTGCACAGGCACCATCCCCTACTATTTAAGTTTTCCTGCTTAAGCTGCAGAGTGGCTCACTATCCCCAGCTATAAAACGGGGACCATAAAGTTCCCCTTCTGGGGGAAATGCATCAAAAAGATTTGAGGAAAATTCAGTGAAAATCTAGTATTCTTGTAGCTCATTAAAGTGAAGCAAGTACTTTGGAAAAAAAAAAACATCTGGGAGGAGAGCTGCCTTGATTTTCACAGGTTCACAGAACAGGAAGTATTTGTCACCCTGCATAAGCTGTGAAATGTATTTTTAACGTTTTTAATTACAATTGGCATTCCTGCAGCACAGTCTAATGCTAGAGGTGGCCAGCTCTGAAAAGTGATTGTTACAACACTAGCAGTGTGGGAGCCCTGCGGGGGAAACTGTAAGTCAGTTTCCATCTCTCTTTTATCATTAAATAATCTTTAAAAGCTAAGCTATATCTGCTTCATTTTAAGTGGCTGAGCATTAAGAATCTTCTCCAAAGCAATACTAAAAGCAGAGATAACTTGGTTTTACAGTCAACCCAGTTAGCCTTCCATTTAGTGCTATGAACGTCATTACCTTTGGTGTAAGATGGTTATTTCTGTCAAGTTGGAATTACGAACTGCATACATACAATTATATACACATACGTAGAAACACTGTAAGCTTTATTCATGATGAGAAGTGCTTCTGATCTTCTACACCCTTAGGTTTAGACACTGACAAAGACTGTAGCCTCTTTCCTTTTATGAAATAATAGCTCATCACACTCTGTGAGGAATTTTAGACTGTACTGGACTATTAAATTGTCATGGAAATAGGTCCTGTTGGCATTCATCCCTGAATTCATTCTAGTAACTCCCTTCCAATCCCACCAGCCAAACTGCTGAAATGTCCCCCACTTTACCCTCCACATTGCCCACTCTTCTCACTAATGTGGTGTTTCCCTTACTCCCACAGTAAGATACAAGTGACAACAGAAATGGTGGTTACAGCATAGCTTGCTTTTCTAGGAGCTGCTGCTGCACAGCTGGGGCATGGAGCCACCAGGCACGGCTGTTCCCTTGTCTTGTGGCTGGGAGCACATGCACACTTTGAAGTGCAGGAATTCCTCACGTTTACAACAGGGTCCTGTTGACCACTGCGAGCTAGCTCTGAGGCTGGAAGCAATATGTGCATGTGCCTGTGCTCACACTTATGCACGTGTACCTGTGTGTGTAATGGTAGCACTGATCATGGACTAAACAACTCTGCTGAGAAGAGTTTCATTAGTGTGGCCCCAAGCTGTCCCATGAGGGAGCGAGGCAGCTTCGGGACCATAGTAGCACTGCATGGCACTGCCCTTACTGTATAAGCATGCCTGGACATATAGGGACAAATCAGCTGTATTTGACATGGTGCAGGAGTGTACAATATTGCTGTGCCTTGTGCCATGATGAGGCAAAATATATGCAGGTGCTTACTATGATGTAGCTAGAAAACTGTTTGCTAGAGCTAACCTTAGAGAGGATGCAGTGTGAGTGCAAGGAAGTTGCTGGTGAATACACTTTTTCTTTTTTTCCCACTGAATTCTTCCAAATATGACTAAAGATCTATAGAAAGAGCTAATGAATTCACAGA
>JAUBOD010000667.1:8726577-8765156 GCA_032353885.1 Nothura maculosa
ACACTTTTTCTTTTTTTCCCACTGAATTCTTCCAAATATGACTAAAGATCTATAGAAAGAGCTAATGAATTCACAGACAAATCTCCCCCTGGGCCAGCCCTACCGTTTATAAGAGTTACAAATCACCTAGTACCTTGCCCCAAGTAGAAGGTAGTTACAAAAATCCTACTCCAATCAGCTACAACCACGGGGAATTTTGCCCTCAAGCTGGACACCTCCTTGTGCCAAGAGAAGCACAAGGTCAGTCTAGCCCTCATTTTCGTCTTATTACCTCTTGCCCAAATTCTGTACTTTCTTCAACAGCATGTGTGAAGGGGACTTTCTTTCCCCTTCAGACAGACTTCCTTGTTTCAGCTCTAGTAAGACTGTCAAGTATTAGGATTATTAAAGGTTGGACCAGATTCCTAATTCTTTAATATCTATTAATCCACATTATTTCTCAAAAGACCAGAGTGCTGCTGTGGATTTATAGAGGTGTCTTTCTAGCACCTCTACAGCAATTGTTCTAGCATACTTGTTTTCTACAAAATCGCAGTGTGATATTCAAATAAGGCCATGCCTCAAAGTTGTAAGTTTGTCACTACAATTAATTCATCTCTCACCATCGTCTGTCCTCATTACATTTTTATTATAAGAATTAATACATTTTGCCATTTGCTATTCTGGTTACAATCATGAAGAAGCTGTGAGAATGAATACATTTTGTACCACTTTGTCCTTGTTATAATTTTAAGATGTTCTCTAGAATGGATTAATTCAATGCCACTTTTCAGTCTTTATCCTGCAACAGAAAATTAAAATAGTTATGAAATTGCAGTAGGAACTACTCTCTAGCTATTTGGTGATCAGTCTAGAGATTTTATCATGAAGAAAAATAATAACAAAATATTTAATTGTACTTACGAGAGAATGCAGGGAGAGTGAGAAGGTGACCTAGTCCTTGCTTCCATCTCAAGGCATAAACTCATGTCCTGCTCAGAAGCTATTATTATAAAGATATGATTTAATTAATTCAATCTTTCCCAAGCAGAGTGAAAAAAAACAATTTAAAAATTAACATGAGCAATATTTAGAGTTCTGCCATCCATCTTCCCTAGAAATGTTTGTCATTTTCTGTTCATCATGAAAATCTGAAATAAAAATAAAACAGAAGACTTTGAATATCCTCAAAGGAGAGCACATCATGTTAGTAACTGAGGTATACATAATCTATCATAAATGAAATGGAAGACGATGCCAATGCATTTGTCCTAGGACTTGATCATGTTCCTATTAAATCAGAAATAAACTTTCTATCGATTTTTATGGGTGTTAGACCAAACCTATACTCATCATGTGGAAACCAACAGCAGCTTGAAACTTTTCCTACACTGGATAAGTGAGCTCTGCCAGACATTGATTGCAGTCATCTCTTTCCTGAGTACCATACTCTTTTAAGAAGACTCCTGAGTAGCACTATCTCGGGCTCTGATGAAGACTTGCTCTTTTCTTGCATCAGCGCATTGAGGTGACTGAAGTTTAATAGAAGAATGAAGTTAAAGGATTCCTAATGGATGAAACATGGTCTGCAGATAGACTAATGGGTAGAAAAATTAGGACTTCAGGGAAAACTCACATAATTAAAAAGCTGAGCTAGGATGTTGCTCTCTTGTCATAGTCTCCTTTCTCAGTAGCACTCCCAGTAAGATACACTGGGAAAGACATAAAATTCAGAAAAATCTCTTCTCAGTAGGTGTGATGAACAGAGGCTGAAAACACAGACTGACATGTTTTTTCTAATAGTGTACAGCAGAATAATTCAGCTAAAGTTATTCTAGGCACACAACTGTGAAACCAGTATTCTCCCTCTTAATATGACACAAGAAGGGGAAGATGGATGACGTTACATTGCGTATTAGCAGCCACTGCTGTGTTGTTAGTGGGCATCTCGTGATCTTCCCACCCCTGTGGAACACTTCTTCATCTCCCATGCTCTTTGTCTTTCTTAGATGGAGTCTGTAGCCTCTCAGCTGACATCTACCTTTATCTTTCTACTTTACCTATGTGAGTGGGAGAGTGGTGACAAAGAGCTGCCAAGTTGCTTTGGAGACAGAAGCGGAGAAGAAATCCATGTTTTGGTGCTTCAGGCTTTGGAGACAAGCCTGTCCCCTTCAAGCACCACCTCAGATGCAGGTTACCTCGAACATGTGGGGAATTTGTTGCTGCCTACAGATATTTTATTGTGATGCAGAGTATTAAATAAGTGTGTGATCTTGACTCCCACAGGACACGCACAACCTTGGTGGCAGTCTCTCATTTTGCTGAAAACAAACTTCTCACTTACTTGTCCAAGCAGCCCCTTTGTGCTGAGTGAGGGACCCTAGGACAAGCTGGAGAAGTGGCACCAGCAACTGCTACTTGTCACCTCTCCTGAGCGGACTCAAGGCCCTGGCTGGGCCTCACACTCCATAGGCTCTAAATTCACACAGAAGAAAAAAAAAGTATACCTATATATAATAATGACAGGAATTTCTCTTTACATGCAGAAAGCAGAAAATTCTTTATTTTTAACCTTTGAATCTATTAAAAAGTTACAAGGTTTCTAATGAGCGGCATTTACCATTTTAAATTATCTCAGCCTGAAATTGCACCTGGCAAACTGTGATGCAGTTTATGGGATTTATAGGCCCGGGTTCTCAGTGCTCTCCTAAAGAAAAGCAGGGCAAGGAGAGGGAGCTGCCAGGAAAAAACAGGGGTGCCCTTGTTGGCACTGGAGGAACCCCTGGCCCTCGCACTCGTGCCCACTGGCTCCATCTCAGCCCAGGCCTCATTTTGGCCCAGGTCCAGCCCTGCTGCACGACTCTCTCACTTTATTTTATTCAGTTGAGGCTTGATTTTGTTTCACTTTCTTAATAAGTCTTATTAATTAAAAATATATCTTAGAATCTGATGGAAGCTGCACTGATAGGAGATCTGTGAAAATCAAATCCAACCCCCTCATGAAGCTAATAAGGAGATACCAGGACAGATCTAAAGCTATGACACAAAGCAAGAAGCCTGCAGTAGTTTAGTAATTTACTTTAAAAACTTAATACAGCTTTGAATATGAGTCTATCTTGTAAATTTGTAGCCAGACAAAATAAAACAGTTTTACCCTGCTACAAAAGCCAGTATCTTGTTTAGGTCTGACTTGGCCTGGCACTATTTTTCTGTGCTTACTCACGTGTAGGCTAGACTGTTGTCTACATTACGGCTGTTGTCTACATTAAGTGCCATTTTAATTGATTTTTCAAATCAGGAAGATTATTCAAACAGTAAAGTGGGTCTATTTTATAGACACATGGAAAAAGAAACATCAGTGCATATTTATCATTTCTTTTTGGCAAATATTTCACATTGGAGTTATCTATATCTTCAACTTACCCAGAATCTCTTCAGTTGTTATCCTGATGTGAAATTCTTGCCTATGATGAATCCTGGGAAATCAGTTGGTTTAATTACTGCTCATAATTAATTGCTGTCTCAAGTCTCAATATATTCTGTCTATAGGTATTTTGATGAAGTTTTTGTTAGTGACAGCAGCCTTCTCTGTCTCTGCTTAAACTTTAGCAGACCCTTTGGGGATCTATAAACAGAAATGTTCCTAGAACATTAAAGCAGAGTTTTCACAAACCTCCTCTATCTCCCATGCATCAACTCTACTTCCATCAGTCACACTGCATTAAATCATGCAAATACAGTCACGCGATGCAATTGGCAAGCTGGATCAATCATGCTCCTAATCATTGCTGGGTGATAGAGTAGCCCAAAATGTCTGAAAAGATGCCAGGCGTCTGAAAGAAACTGGTTTTAAAGCGAGTGTTTTTTCATGTCTTTTTGAAGACCATCCTCCCCTTGCAGAGGGCTGCCTGGCGTATCCTCTGCTCAAATTTTGTTACAGGGCCTGTAATTAGCAACTAATAAAATCCCTTCCTCCTTTCTCCCCTCATCCCATTCCGCGCCTCCCTGTAGGCCAGCAGCAGGTGCTCCTATTTTCAGATGTATGTGAAATATCTGCCAAATCATTTGGCACATTTCAACTAGAAATGTGCCAAATTACCTGTCATAGTTAAACTGCCTTTTTAAAAGAAAGATAAATGCTCTTGCTGCTCAATTTGTGTAGAACAAGAGTGCCCTCCCGTGGACCTGGGTTGCTGGTGGGGCAATCTCCCCATACCCATGTCCCCTGGGGCCACTGGCCACCCTTGGTGCCCCTTGGGACCGGGGTGTCCAGCAGCGTTCCCTCCTATCCTTGCTGCGATTCTACCAGCTCTGCTCCTGGGATGCTAGAAGGGCCACACCGCATCTCCATCAGCCTGTTGTGATCCAAGGCTACAGGAGCTGGGTGCTCGCCTGGACAGATATCTCTTGCAGACCAGAAGGTTGTACAGTTCCCCATACACCCTTGCAAGATTGGCACTAGCTGTAGAGTCTGTCTCCGAGTCTAACTGAATCCTTCCACTCACAGGATGAAATGAAACACCAAAGATCTGGGGGAAGGAGGTTTAGCTTTCCACATGCAGGGTAGTTCCCAGATGACATCCCAAAAGACAGGATGCTTGTCTGCAAGGCTTGGCACTGAGTCAGGCTGTGGTAAAGGAACAGCATATTCTTTAGAAACAGCTTTAGGCCTGGATGAAATTATTTACCAAAATAGTCACTTTGCCATACACTTCCTGCCAGTGAGGGGAAGGTGACAAATAAGAGCAGATGATAGATCGTCCCTGGCTTCAAAGGTGAATGCTGTCTCATCTTATTACAGCCTGCAAGACAAGGACAGTTTCAAACTCTTCAAAACCTCAATGAAGAGAGTGAGAAGTGGGGCTGTTTTTGGTGGAATCAGGCTGAGATGTTCCCCTGTGAGCAGTGCTCTGTACTTCTAATACTAACAAAATCTTTTGATATGAGATCAAAATATCTCAGTTTCACCTACGGTTCCAGTCTAATGAGTGAATTAGCCCTAGAAACCTCTGGTTCTACTGGAGAAGCCAGTGAATTGCCAGTTGGAGGTTTGACCTTGCAGGCCTATGTAGAGTTAAAGATCAGCAAAGTGAAGAGGCAAGGTAATATCACAGCAATGCTATTGAATCAGTAGCAATACAATTGCACTTCGCAGTTTTCTGCTCCATGCTGCCACAGCTCAGAAAGCAAACGGTAATGGGGAGAAAATTTCATGAAATCTCTGAACCAGGAATCTGCCCAATCTCAGCAGGAAGCATTCTGGAATGGAATTAACTTTCTAGAGGACAGAGGAAGGAGGAGGTATTGTATTGTTAATAACAGTTGATGATGACAGATGAAATTCTCTTTCATCTGCTGTTTGAGACCTCATTCTTGGGTTTTTCCTAATTTTTTTCCCCTTTTATCATGATCTTAGGCTCTCTCTTTGGAGATTTTAATTATCTTGCCATGCACTTTTCCAGCATGAATAAATTATTATTTTATTTATAGCCATTTTTATAAAAGATACTTCGAAACCTGAACTATCAAAAACTTAACTGCTCAGAGCCTAATTGCTCCCGATATTACTTGACACTGCTCTTGTCCCTTGCTGTCTTCCTGTCTTCTCACCCTCCCACTAACACACAGACCCTCAGATGACCAGACTATAGGTGAAATAGCAAAGCAGGACTGATCCCAGGCCTGTGTCTCTGAAAAAGCCATCACATCATGTCACAAAGCTTTGCCTTTTCAAACCCATCTGAGTAAAGGAGCAGCCCCCAGGGTAATCTTGTAATTATCCACAGCTCAGCTATTGCAAAGCAGAGTGCAGCCTGAGCCCACTTATCGACTTTTCACTTATCTAGGATGATTATTTTAAATACAGTAAAGTCTATAATAAAAAAAAAGGAACTCATTTAGTCTAGCCTTATGACTGTACTGAGTAGCATTCTGGTCTGCACAGGCTCTTCTACCTCAGTCAACAGCAAGTCACCAAACATCTTCTGGTCATGCATTAAACAATGTGACTAGCATCTGTCACAAGCTTGTTTACTCCTCTTTTAACCCAGGGGAGAAGCATCTCCGTGAGTTTATTCCACTGGCACCTTCCTGAGCCATGTAGCCATTTTTCAGCCTGATGCCTTCTTATATCTTCTTTCTTCGTAGACAGTTGCTAACTGCCTCAGAGTGGGACTAACTTTAAAATACCTACCATACAAAGCGAACATCTATTGTCATTATCATCATACTAGATCTTACCTGTCCATGGCACCTGTCAAAGCAAAGCAAGCCAATGCAATAGCGCTGAAATGCTACTTCCTTGGGCTTGAAGAGTGACTGATACTGCAGCACATATTAACTAACTAGCGGAGGAATGCCATTTTGGACAGGGACACAAGGGCAAATTCCTTCAAGAAAAAACATTTAGCATAGACACAGGAAAGATCTCACAGCACAGAGAGGTTTGCTTCTGAGGATGTCATCACAGTTTGCAGACTGGAGCTTATTTGTTTCAGAGATGTTCTGGTATCTCTTGTAAAGAAACTTCCATTTTCCAAACTTCAATATGAAGGTATAGGGATCTCTGACTGCTCACTCCACTCCCCAGACAAGGCACTTAGCTGCCTATACTCAAACTTCTGTGAAAGCTCTGAGGAACCTACCAGCACTAAAAGGTATCCCTTCTCCCCAGCTACAGCCATTGATGAAAAAATATCCCTTTTGATATCCCTTTGGTGTAGAGGCAGCTTGCTAAACTCAGAGAGAGTTTTTTCAAAAGAAAATTTTACAGTGGCATTTTCAAATTTCTTAGATATCTTCATTACAAATGCATGATTGTGAGGTGGGTTTGCTTTTTTCTTTTCACATTATTTTGAGCAATTACATGGGAGTGAAAATATGTCCCTGTCATAGTCAACTTCTGTAGTCAAGATTTCACTGTCTGAATATAGACTCTGGGCAAACCATAGGGAGTTGCTTGTGTCCCCTAGGCCTGTGATGACATTCAGAAGTATCTCTGGCTACTAGGAACCAAACTCCCATCAGAAGATGTTAGTGCTTAAAAGTACACCCACATGAGAATTTGGTGCCTAACTATTTGTCACTGGGTTTATGACACTACTTCACTGTTTTTTTTTCAATTCTAACCTCGAAAAGCTCAAAGACAGAGAGCAAGAAAATGAGTGGAGAAGGGTGCCTGTGTGTGTCTGTGTGTGTGCATGTGCATTTGTGTTTGGCACTCACAGGCTGTGGGGGCTCTGCAATCACTTTTATTAACAGATATATCTACAGCCATGATTCAGCACTTGGCAGTCCATAAAACCTCCTCTCTCACTTGTTCTAATTCACTCTGTACTGAAATACTCTTCTTTCCACTCTTATGATATTTACCATACTATCTAAGGCATCCTATGACTAAAGTGATGGTAATATTTTCCCTCTGCGCCTACCCTGCCTTCAGGAAGGAGCTGTGGAGATGCCAAGATTGGCTCTGTAAGAATGATGGTGCAGCCATGGGATAGTTTGCACAACAGTTGCCTTGAGCTCTGAATCATACACGCTTCATAGTTATTTTTCTTGGCTGAACTGAGCAATGGTGCAACTGTTTTGACTTTATACAAGCAGGGACACAGGAAGAGCAGAAACAGGAAGAGCAGAAACAGGAAGATGCTGCCATGGGATAGACCCTAACCAAAACTCTCACCTTCACTGAGGGTGGTTGGTCACTCACCATCCGAGGTCATTCACTTTGAAAGCAAAACCTGAGGCCCACTGAGCACCTCAATATATTCATGCCTGTGCCAAAATGGCTGCCTGTGGTCCAAACTGGTTGGATAGCTCTGAAGAATTACACATTTCCTTCCCTGTTTTTTTGCTCTGGGGCATATCAAGTCAGAAAGGCTTGTAGTGCCACCTGCAGTAGGTCATCATTGAACTATTTGATTTTTTGCATGGTATGTCATTTATTTGCAGTGGTATAAGTAACAATTTCCACTGCAAGTTATTAAATAATAATACTTGTGATGTGGTCCCTGGGCATTCGAGCAGGTGCAGCATAAACAAGGCCCCATTTCTCTCTGTGCTTGAAGGATATCTACTGTGCACAGAATTCTGCAATAAAGAAATGATGGATGATAAAAAGACCCCTGTCATATGTGAGGCAAGCCAGTGATTTTGTCACTAAAACAGCAAGAACTGTTCTGTTTTCTTGCATACTTTTTCTGAATACTTGTTTTTAACCTTCAATTAATGAAAAAGGGTAACTGCTTCATATTCTCCCTCTTTGTTTCCATCTTCCTCCTCTTCCTCCTCAGCTGGAAAGCAAGGCTAAGAAAGCAAGGAGGGAGGGAGACCAGGTCTCCTCCTGTCTGTGATTTGTACAAATAAGAGCAAACAATGAGATGTCTGGTTGGAGGTTTTTCCACACCACTAGAGAACAGTTCACAATGGTTTGCCTCATGTAGGAGCTGGCATCAATAGTTAACTAAGCAGCTCTCTGTGGGTGAAGGTACGGAGCTGGCAGCAGAAGGAAATAAGAACTGCTCTTTCACTCCTCTGACACTGAGCAGTGCAGTGAACCATCCACAATCCCCAGTGATGTGAATGGTGTTTATTATTTTTAAAAACTGGACTGAATTTCTTACCAGCTGCAGCATTCTGCTGTAGACACAAAAGAAGAAGAAAAAAACCTTGTTGGCTCTGTCCTGAAACACTCAGCCCATGTTTGACTCCTAGCAGTTCTGCTGTATAAGCATTAGGAAAAGAGTAAAACCACCTTTTGCACACTTTACTGCCAATGAAAAGGCAGAAAAAAGCAGAATCAAGTTTAAAATGAGATTTGGTAAGGATACAGATACCAAATTTACTAAGGATGGTTATATCCACCAACAACAAACCATTTTTTTAAAAAGAATGTTACACATAACTTTCTCATCCTTATTGTTATTGAACAGAATCTCTAAGCTGAAATAGAAATACCACATAGAGAGCATTCCTACCACTTCTTCTGAAAAATGTCATATCAGCCATAGTTAGAAATGGAATCTGCTTCTAGATGGACCTTGAATCTGATTGAATATGGCAGCTCCTCATCCAGCTGTGCCAGATCTCTAGTGTTTGGGAAGGCAGAGTAGATAGAAAAACATTAATGAATATATCAGAGCAGCCTTTAAACAGCAAGGTATTGGTAATTGGAAATGCTTTCCAAGAGGTATCCTGACTACAGTGGGAACCCTCATAGTGTCTAGCTGAAGCCAGAGGTTTCCGATCAAACCTGCACATGCTTGTGATCTACAAGATGCTTCACAAGCCCATGATTTGGACTGCACATGGAGGGAAATGATCCCTCTCAGATACTGCAAGTTCCCACACCTGCAATGAAGGTTGATAAGTGCTGCTAGTTCTGCCGAACTTGGACACCTGAGCCATGCAAGTTGAGACAGATTTTAGGAGATTTACACTCTATTTGGCCAAAGAGTAAATGCTACCTTTTGTTTCTGTCTGGATGGGGTGGCCTATGCAGAGTTCCCAGAGAGCAGCAGGAAGGCCACAAAGCAGCTGAGAAGTCCCTGCTGCTGCTGCTCCTTGCTCTTGCTCCTCTCCCTTTGGGAGATGAGAGTTTCTTTTACATAACACAGTGCTACTGAATGTGGAGAGATCAAATTCAGTGTAAATCTGGCCCATCATTTGGGGATCATTTTTTCAGCCCCCTTTTCAGTACCAGATACATGAGGTAATCCAATTAACTGTGAATAGATTTGTGGTACCCAGAGCTATTTCAATACTGATGTGCCTCTGTTCCTTCCTGCAAAACATGTCAAAGCAATTTATCTACATATTTGAATAAGTCATCTATGCAATCACTCTCCTTCGGGGAGAAATTTAATTTCTTCCGCAGAAGGTTTGCTGTAGCTATACAGACCTGCGTAAGTCACAGTTAATTGCATAGCTATCCCTGAACTTTTCTTTTTAAATCTAGAGAAGTCATCAGAATACATCTCTTGATTCTCTAACTGGAACGAAGATTTGATAAACACAGACATTAAAATTAAATCATTAAAGAGCACTTTTTCAAAGTATTTATATGTTTAAAGAGTAATATTTCTCCTACAAGTTGTCTTTTCCTTGCTCCTGCACAGCCAAAGGGCTCTCATTATGACTACTTTAGTGGAAGTCACATTAAGCAGAGCCCCTATGATTCCTGCCTGTCTGCATAAAGCTTTGCCGAGAGAAGCAAGCAGAACAAGCACATTACTCTGCAGGGAAATTGTATAAATATGGGGACCATATTTAGATTAGGAATTAAAGCAATAATTTCATATAGTATGCACTGCCTCTGCTGAAGGTAAAGAAGAGAGTCAAGCTCCTAACCTTGCTAAACAAGTTCATAGTTACAACCCTGCTCTAGTCTGACAGCAGTTGAAATGTGGTATCAGTAGATTTTAAAACAAGAACTGAAGATACTGCATTGGGTATGTGGACTAAGGCAAGGGATCTGCCCACTTCTGTCTTCCAGGAGTCCAAAAAATGTAGATCTCAAAGTTTGTCTGGTGGTTGGATAGCAATTGTCAGAGCAGTGAAGAAATATATCACCAAAAGCAAAAGGAATAAATAATGATTATAGTTTCCATGCAGCTAAGTTTGACCATTAAGTGCAGTAATTAGTACATTACAGGATTGATCTTGATCAGGAAAATATGGCAAAATTGATTAGCCATATGCATATATGGCAAGGCTGGACTCTATAGGGCTTAAATCATTCAGATTCTCATTCCTCATGTTGAGATCCATGCACACAGGGACCTCTTATGTGGGAAGACTGTGAAAATTTCTGCTTTTAACTACCACTAGAGAGACGGCTGTAAGGAGACAATGTAGGGCCCACTGCTCTGGTTTTCCATTGAAAAAAAGCATTCTCCTGTCACACTCAAACGTGGATTTGCTAGGCTGCAATGTGAAGCGAGTGCCCCATATTTTACACCCTGGTTTGTAGATATTTCTGCTGTCTCAATCCTTTAGATGCATGGAACATAACCAGTACTCTGAAGTTGCACTGAGTATCTGTAAGATTGCATCTGCTCCATGCAGCAACTAAAAGCACGGATTTTATTCCCAAAGCATGGATTTCACACCCAGATGTCTCTTCACTACCTTTTCTAGTTGCACCCTCTGTCATATAAAGTGTCTTGTTTAAGCCAGCATACCTTACAAGATATGAAGCCTGAGCAAACACTCTATGAAAGACGATAAAAGTGAGGTCCTAAGTGACTCCTTGATCACGTACAGGATCAAAATACACAGACATTCTTCAGCTTCTGCCTCATAGCTGTGCACATCTCCAAGATACCTGCTCATGGGCTTTCCTGTCGGGGTACAAACTATCCCTAAAAGCCTTGTTGACAGATCACAAATCTTACAAAAACAAGAAGTGCCCAAAATATTCCATGTTGTCTTTGGATAGAAGGCTGGGCAAAAGTTAGGCTACAGAAAGGGTTCCGTCTCAGTTGGATTCTTAATATGAGTAGGCTAGGGGTAAAAAGAGCTTTCCACCAGTGCCCACTTCGTTTTCCCTTTATACAAATGTCCCATTATTTCAAACCGTATCCTCTGATCCAAAGGCAGGAGTAAGTCACCTCCAGCAAGCTCTCCGATGAGGTATTCCATCAGACATGGAAATCATCTCTGCCTTTCTTCAAAACTGTGACAGAATTAGGTTCCTGCAAGCTCCCTCCAGCCAGTTGCTGCATCACTCGGCTTTACCTCTACGGTACGCAAGCTTGTTCCACCCCATTATAACTGCTGGTTATTACATATGACATCAATCACTGAAACTCACTTTCCATCCATAAGTATCTACTTGATTCGCAGATCTTCCGTACAGTATTTTTGTGTATGTGCTGGTGTTCAGAAAAATTAAGTCCGTGCTCTGGCAGCTGCTCTTTCTACGCTCAGAAGAAAAACGAGAGGAGGAGAAGGAAAGTAAAAAAGGAGCAAAGCCCGTGACCACTGCAGTCAGCAGCTGCTGGCAGAATTTAACCCTAAGCATTTATCACAGCGAGAGGATCAATATGAACCTCACATTCTCACTTCATCAATCTGCATCCCCAAGAGACCAAAGTGGGGGACTGACCCTTGCAAGTAGCATGCCTCCTCTCGCCTTCCTGCCTTTCTCTGGGCTAAATTGAGGCCATTCCAATGTAGAGCATTGTATTCACCTGCACCTCAGAGACACTATCATGCTATTATAGAAAAAGCGGACAGTGAATGGCACAAAAATGTTATTATGGAAATGTATGAATTTCCCTCTGAAGACTATAGCAATTGTCTAGAAACAAATTAAGACAGAAAAATTATCTACTCAATACAAGAGTGAATTTTCCACAGTTAGAATTGGTCAAAATCCAGAGTGTAACACACCTGGTACATACAAAATTAGATCAATATATCCATTTTTTATTTTTCATAATCCAAACCTAACCAGCAAGGTTTTGTGTAACGTGGCTGTCTCTGGTTGGGTCTAATAGAAAAGAAAACATGAAAACTTTTCCCTGATAGAGCCTAAAACTTGAGCAGCACAGATAATACTACCTGGCAAACTCCAGCGTATATTATTAAATCAAAATCCAAATGACTAGGATAAAAATTAAAATCTTAGTTCCCCTGGCCCATTTTGTTTCAAAGACTTCATATGAATACATAAAGCTCATGCAGAGTTTCTAACCTGGTGTTTTTATGACTTCATATGTTCTTCTGTAATGGGGATTTTCTCTCATTAAGTAAGAAAAACATGCCTTTCTGCCCTGAATCACAGGGTGCATTTTCAGCAAATAGATTCCATGATATTACAAGGCAGAAGAACTCCATGTGGGAACTTCGTGAACAGCAGCAGATAACAGAGATTAAACGGCTGGTTTGGGATTTTTCAGGCCTTCTACTGCTTTTTGTATGATTGTGCTCAGAAATAATCATTTCAATAATATGGAATACAAGTAAAGCTGTAGAAAATAAATAATTTATAATGAATATCAAGATGAATAATCTAAACAGTCAACTTAATGAATTCTGAATTGTATTCGGATAGAGAAAAAAAGACATTAACCAACAGAGAACAATTAATGCTTGTCCTTAACTGTCCAGGGCTGCTGCAGATGCAGTTTTAGACATATTATTTCTTTTATAAATTGATGAACAGTATTTACAAAATAGGTATTTCCAGCACTCCCATACTTGTCCAGTGTTTGGAATTGAAATAGTAAAAAAAAGATTCTAAGAACAATTTACAGTTAAGCCTCAAAACAATTAAATTCCTGTAAATTATGATGCTCCAAGAATTAATGACTCCAACAGATGGCTGGAAGTTTGTTAATAGGAATAAACCAGACACTTGTTTTTCTTTACTGTACATACCTTGAAGATTGTAGGAATGCCAAGAGAGAACCAAAAATTGCATTGCTGCAAGCCAAAGAATCTGACTGTGAACTAAAGATTAAAATGTTTGGAACAGCAGAGATAAACCATTTGGGGCCATGTAATCTGAATCCAAATTTTCATCCTTCCTCTCTCTCTATCCAGCCACTGTTCAGCTAAATTCTTGGATCTAAACTTTATCACCCAAATGGACTGGCTTCAGGATCACTTTTGGTATAACAGCTACTATTAATAACCACAGTTACCTTGCACTGAGAGGTTGCCTGTCTTGTTTGTAAAGGCAGCTCTTAGATCCGGGGATGCAGAATTCCAGTTTGCTCTCAAAAAATAAAATAATAAATAAAAATACCTTTTATTTTTTAGCAAGTCTTGAGGACGAACTCACTTTAAATATATTTCCAGGACTGAAAGGACAAGGAATTCAGGATTTAGAGAAATTTTCTCTGGCTTATGCACGCACACATGGGCAAGCACCCCTATTATGTAAAATCATTTGATTAAGTTTAGTTATGTATAAAAAACATTTTCATAATCACTTCAGATCTTCAGGCCATGACATGCTTTGCAAAGGGACACAGAGAGTATCTCACACAAGAAATCATCATCAACATATGATCCCGGAGCCAGAAATAACTGAGCTGCCTCCTGAGCAACATCTGACAGAAGACCTTCACCATGGCAGGGCAGAGCTAATTAGTGAATTAGCATATTAATATTTCCTAAACTGCTTGTAGGATCTGATCCACTATCTTCACTCCTCATGGCCTTGTCCCTTAATTTAGTACAGGATGCTACAGATTTCTGTTCTTCCTGGTTGGTGGCTGTTTGGCTATGTATGCCAGCTTCATGCTCCAGTGTGGTATGACTGTGTAGCCCGGCTTTCTACACTGTACAGGTCACATTTTCTAAAACATTAATTTCCATATTTAAGAATCTATAATTTTCCTGATGTTTTAAAATAAATAAATCAAGACCCATGGACTAAATTAAGGATTGTGAGCAAAGTGGGACAGAACTATATTCCAATAAATAATACACTACAAATAAATTAATAAATAACATACCTCTGAAAGTCCCATTTTACAAAGTGGCACTTCTATCCTTCTAAGTGACAAACAGCAGCTAAGTATCACTGTGACAACCTTTCTCATGGTATGATGGATCTGTCTGTGAGAGCTTCCATTTAGCCAGTGCTCCCTAAGGAACCTCTTGGAAATACAGACTTTATAGGTATTGAGGCTGCATTCAGAAACACCAAACAGTGAAGCACTGTTTGCAGTACTCTGTCATGGAGGGAAGGCTTCCCCAAGCTCCGAGTGCTGTCAACAGCTGCTGACATAGAACAGGAGACTGACCCAGATCTAGCAGCTCAGGAGAAGGAGACTTTACAGAGTTGACCTGACATGATGTGAGGGGTCTTAGCAATTTTCAGGCTGTAGGGAGAATATCAGAGAGCCTCTCTAGAGACAAGGAAATAGCCTGTTCTGTCTACTTGTCCTACTGAGAAGTTAGAACAAGTTAAAAAGAAGCAAGATGGGACTCTTTGACTCTCAAAGTCTAAGAGATTCTTTGAGAACAACTGTGAAAGAAATTGCTACATAAACTGTTAGATATGGATGATAAATACTAATACCAACCAGTTTTCATCTCCTTTCTGTCTTCCCTTTCAAGACTACTGCAGAAGGAGAAAGGGAACTGGCAAATGGGAAGAGCTACTTCTCTTCATGTCTCACCTGACCAAAGACAGGAAAAAAGTTTTGAAAATATCCAACTATTTTCTGGATAGTAGGAGACATTGCTGTGCTTCTTCACTTTTGGTTAACTTTGGCTAAATCAGCATACAAAAATATGAAGTAGCATGTCTCTGTGTCCAGCATGACCACCATCCTCTGGCAGAAAATGCTCCCTTGCTCATATCTTTCTGATGAGCCATAAATTGTGATGGAACCTCAACATTTGTGTTGGTGTCAAAAGCACTGACACTCTGGGCTGGGGTGGGCAATGATGATACCCCAGGGCTTGTTGTTCTGACAGAAGACAGAGTTAAAGGGGTTAGTTGTGTGAAGGCAGCAGCACTAGTGGCCAGTTCTGCTTGGAGATGTTGAAGGAAGTATTACCTTCCCTCAGGGTAACGTTAGAACTTGCCTACCAAAGACTTCACGTAGGAAGAGAACAAGGAGTCATTGTTCTTCAGTAGCAACCTGCACAGCACCTTAGTCACACTTAAAAATGTAAATGTTGATGCTTATTTCAGCATGTTCTGCATGACAAAATATTTTGGAGACTTCCTTGATACATAGCATATTTAAGCTTGCCTTTAAAACCATAAAGTGAATTCTAAAAACTATGTTTCTTGATGCAGCTATGAGACAATCAATAGGCATTTTCTGCTGCACCAGAAATACCAACTTTTCCTCTCAGCAATTCTTCTTCCATCTCTGATCTTCAGTCCTACACAACTCTTAGTTTCGTTTACAAATTGACTTTTTGGTTGACTTAACTTACCTTTCCATTGCATCAAAATATATTTGGAAGCATTAGAGAAGTCATGAAAAATTACAAATAAAGAAAATGTCGTTCTTCTTGAGCAAATAACACAACTTTATATTAGCCCCTTAGGACAGCTGATAGGAGTATATCATTCAACCTTCTACACAGATAAGAAGCTTGCCCAGCATTATATTAGTGCAACATTAGACAACTGTTACTGCCTTTTCTTCCACTCCAGTAATTCCTGGAATCTCTTCCTGGAACACGAGCATAATAATCACAGTATAGTAGATTGATATATATAGAGAGAGAGATAGAGAGAGCACACTGATGATTTAGGAAAACATTTACCCTTTATCTGTTGTTCACAGGACTTCAGATCCAATGGTCACACATCACTATTCAGTTAAAGCAGCTGCCTTTTTTATGCTCAGTTTGAATTTCCTCTGTGTTGAGTATATTGGTAGGCATGAAGTTAAAGGTCAAATTAAATTGTGAAACATCTATCTCAAAAAACTGTTCCTGTGCCTTTCTAAGCACAGATATGCATCATATCTCAGATCAGAATCTGACCAATAATATTCAACATAGTTCAGAAGACAATAATTCATTTACAGATTTCCTCAGTTCATAAAAGCTTCAATACTCTGTCAGTCTTTAAAATATCTATGTTCTGTGTAAATCAGGAAATGATATTTCTGTTTGGAGGAAAACAGCTATATCAGGCCATCATATCACGTTGCCTGCATGATTGAAGGGCATTTGTGTTGGAGCAAAGCTCAGAGCATTCTGAAAATGTAAACACAGGGATCACTCCATAAAAATTATATGTGCACTTTAAACTAATACATAGCTCTTGGTTGTGTATTATGCAGTAAGGCATTTAAAGGGGTCATCATAATGATATATGTATGGCAGTATGGCCAAGACTAAAGGGCAAGATATTCCATTAGGATTATTTCTTATTGCAAAAAAAAACCCACTTCCCACTCAGAAAATGCTTCAAAATCTAATTATCCTGTATAAAATGCTCCTTCTCCTCTTCTGCCAGGCTCTATCACATACTAGAAGAGCATTCTCTGCTTACATGGATTTTATCTTAATGAATTGCCTAATCTTTTCAAGAAAAAAATGTTTTTATAAATAACTTTTGAGCACAGCCCTTAATTAACAGCAGGAATGCTTGTGGACTGGAAACAAAGCCAGTTAGTGACTCTTGAAATTATATTCAGAGCCAATTGTGTTGGCATTAGTATTTGTGAATCAAAGTCAATATCTAGTCCCTGAATTATGTGCAGTGCCCCATATAGCAGGAAGTCAAAAATGGAATAAAAAGCTTGGAATACTGCAATACCCAGGAAGAGGCTCTGTCCCTGTGGCTGGGCAAGCCTCCTCTCTCCTCTTCCTTCTTCTCTTTCCATAGAGCTGGAGGAAATCACAGGGGAAAATATAGCACAAGAAGGAGGCAGGACACATACAAGTTTTCACAATCTAATGAATGCTCTTACAAGGCTCAGAGTTGAGGTGACCATCCTTCAACTAATCCCTAAAAAAATCCACAAGCCTTTGAAAAAGGAATATGCAGTAGGGCTCTTTTGTCTTTCAGTGCCTGCATTTTTGGGACTACTCTCATCTCAGCGTGATGGTGAATGTTTTAGTCATAGAATCACAGAATCTATAAGGTTGGACGGGACCTCTAGAGATCATCTGGTCCAACCTTCCCGCTCCAGCAGGCACCTAGAGCAGGTGGCACAGGGCGGCATCCAGGCGGGTTTGGAGACCTCCAGAGAAGGAGACTCCACAACCTCCCTGGCAGCCTGTTCCACTGCTCTGTCACTCTCATTCACCCTCTGTCACCCATTCTTAAAAAAATAAAAAAGACCTTAAGTGAACATCGAGATATTCACCAGCTCTTGAGAGACAGTTTTCGGGAAAAAGTTTCAGACATGGTACATTACAAACTCCATATTTTTGCAGGTGATGCCTGTGGATCAAACCTTATGCCTTGACTCCATAGGGCTGGCTGTACAGCAAGGGAAAGCCGTACAGAAAGCGAGCTGCACAGGGCACCCACAGTTCCCCTGCCATGTTGTGGCTTCCCATCACCATTGACCAGGAGGTGCGTTGCAGTATTGCAGTCCGTGCTGGGCTGCTATTGGAGAGCAGTGGGCTTGCTGGCAATCTCTTGGCTTCATTGGTGGTGAGAGGCCAAATCAATCAACTTGAGAAATTCGAGGCTAGACCCTTGATCAGGTCTCTTCCGCATAGATTTTGCTTCGAGAAACTGTGATCCATGCTGCTGATTTAAACTAAGCCCCATGTTTCTTTTTGAAGGTTCTCTCTCCCTTTCTCTCTGCTATACACAAAGGCAGAACAAGAGTGACAACAGATCTGTGCCGCAAAGTCTCAATTCTGAGTGAAGATATGACATTGTAAAGAGAGGGTCGAAAGCTTCTTGAAGGAAATTTAGAACAGAGTGTGCAAATACATAAATCACATCTGTCTGCAAAGGTGCTGCTTCCACAGCCCTCTACAAGGGCATTTTCCAGTCAAGGCAGAGATGGGTGTATTTTGCCCAAGGCAGGCAACAGGGAGCCCCTCTGGAGCTGCTCGGAGGGGCTGGGGCTCTGCACTCCCAAGGGCACGGAGCTCCTCCTGAGATCAAGTTCTTTGTCTTGGAGGAGACAAGTAGCCAGGCTCCTCATTAGCTGTCTTGCACTTTCCCATTATCTCTTCTAGCCTTTCAGGGCTAATATGCAGTTTTAAATGCAAAAACCTCCCCCAGCTTCAGGTCAATAGTATCTCGACACTGCCTCTATTCTCTTTTTAAAGAGGAAGCTTTTTTTCCACACAAAAGGAGAATGATTATTCTTTGTTTCAAGAACAATTATATGTTTGTTTCTTTCAAGTGGTTATTAAAACCTCACTTTATTTTCACACCATCTATTTAGCATGATTTAACATAGAGCCTTTCCTGGGGAGGGCAAAGTCAGCTTTGGCTGCTTTTACTAGCTACTTTTCTAGAGTAACTCATGCCAGCTCATTTGAGATTCTGGTATTTTCTCTTTCTTTCATCCTCAGTGCTCCACCTCCACATTTCTGAGCTTCAACTTTAACATTTTTCCCTTTCTTCAAAAGGGCAAGATACCAAATTCACTGCTGACGTAAGTAGGTGCAGCTCTAATTAAGTCAATGGGGTTACACCTGCCTATGTCAGCAGTGAATTTGGCTCAACATCCCTAGTGAGCAAAATGTCACATTACCTTTGCTGAGCAGGACATTTCAAATAAAACATTAGCAAAAACAATTAACTTTAAGCCATTAATCCCACTGAAGCTACTTTCACCCTCCTAAGGATTGAAGTCAATTCCCAGTAAATGTCTTTGGCTTAATAGATTGTGATGCTTTGGTATGAAATATATTATTGAATGACTTTGAATTAGACAGCATCATATTGCATTCTATATATAAATTATATTTTAGCACATATATGACAAATTTTGAGTATAACAGTTAGGAAACTATTAGCAATAGAAAAGATCATACAGTACAGTACCTTATATAACATATGTGAATTTTGCAAATGCTCTAATATAGGTAGCTCTAATATAACACTCAGATGTAAAATGCTTCAGTATTTCACTATTATCCCATTTCATATAAAAGGGTGAGAAATTTAGAAATAACATGGTTCTCTAACTGGTTCCCTTTGGCACAAATCTGGATGACTGCAAGGTAAAAATGAAATTTTGCTCCCAGCATCCTCTTTGCAGCTATGGAATGAAAGGGGTCAACATATTTGAAGACCCTTCTGAGATTTCCTCGTACAGATTAAGCAACTCATGGCCCAAAAGGCAGCACAGACATTGCATTCTTGGGTGCCTTGCTGCTTTGTAGTTCATAACACCCTGGTCATATGGGGGCTTCCACTTCAGAACATGGATAGAATGGTGGAGTCTTGGGAATCACTGCACAGATCAAATCCCTCTTTAAATGGCAAGAAATGCTGGAGAGAGATATGTGTGTGGAAACATGTCACCCCCTGGGCCTGCCACTTTCTTCTGTATGGCATGGGGATGATTCCTTCTGCTTGAGATTTATAGCTTCTCTGGGAAGTTATGTACATTAAACCTTTCTTTCAAAGTCCAAGGAAATGGCAGTCTTTTTCTCTGATATGAAGCCTTAAGAAAAGAGGAGGACATGAATCCTGATGCCCAGTTCTATCCACTGAAGTGGATAGAACTGAAGTTCAATTCCTACATCCATCCAATGGGGCATTTGTTCTCCTCTCCATCTCACAGATCTGTGTGCCAAGGACTAGATTTTACAGCCATCTTTGCTTTTCCTATTAAATATGTATGTAGAACCTGCAGAATGTAACAGCTGCAGCAGGAGTTGTCAAGCAAAGCCTCTTCCCTCACTTCAGACTGCTCCCCTGTGTGCTGTGTGTCCCCTGGTTCTTTCTCCTCCTTGGGAGCAGGAGAGAAAGGCCTACACGCACAGAGAAGAGCTGAGCAGAGGTGTCCCACGGCCTAGCTGAATGCTTTAACTCCTAAGAATCTCAGTATTTTGATCACAGTATCGTCTAGTAGGTAAGCATACCTCTTTATGTCCAAATAATTAGGCTAGACAGCCAACACAAACATTTACACGTTTTACACATAAAGTCAAATCAAGGAGAATAAAGTTCTGGTGGCAGTGGGAGGAGAATATTAATGATGTGTTTCCAGAAAACCTAAAGTAAAGGTTATATTTGCCCATTAGAACTGGGTGAAAAAATATTGACCAAAACTTGGAGCACATGAACAGTGCCCTTGCATCTCTTCTTCGCCAATTATTAATTATTATTTCCCAAAGGCGAGTAGACCTTTCTCTGACAAGTGGTCCTTTTGTCTCATACCCAGAGTGGTGCAGGTAAAATAAAGTTGTATTTACTGGGAGTAAGCTGTGGAGAACTGCCTGGATAACTTCTGTATTCCAAGGTCAAATATTTTTTCTTCTGAGAAGAAACCTGAATATGAAAATCTCTAGCATTTCATATTTCATTCACATCAGTAAATATTCATATTTACCTTAACCGTGACCTGAGCCCTGCTCTTCATTAAGCCAATTGAAGCCAATGGCAGGAATATCATTAAGAAGTAAATTCTGAAGAAATATATATATGAATAAATATAATTTAATATATATTTTAGTTTAATATATATTTTGCATTAACTCTTCCCATTCAGAGAGGAGAAGCTGTTTCTTCAAATGACAGTTCCTGCACTGAGCTTAGGTTGCGCATGGGCGGCCCACTCTATACCTACTGGTAAAAGAACACACTGTTCTGCTCTTCTGTTAGAAATTCAAGATTGCTACAGTTTTCAATAGCTGTATGTATTCCGCTGGGATTCCCCTCCTTTTTTTTTTAATAATTATTTCTGACATGTTACTTGTCAGATTTCATGCTTTCTCAGATAATAGATTAAATAGTCAGTCTCCATTAGAAATACTGCTGCAGACTGAAAAACTCCCAAACCTGAGCAGTGCTCTGGTTTGAGAGTCGTGAGGATTTTCCACGGCCAAAAACTCACAATGAATTCAAAGGGTTTGCTTATATAGGGTCTTCACCACTAGATGTGGCATGAACTTCAGGGCAAATACACTCCACACTGGCTTAGTCTCTGAATATGAGAGGGAGGATCCACCGAGCCTGCCCAGGTACCCAGTGGAAATTAAGGAGTTGAGAAGAAGACTATGTGGTCTCAGACCTGTTCTGACATGTGTCAGGATGACACGGCCTTGGCCCTCCCAGGTGCCGCAGTTTTGATGCAACCTGACAGCACAGGCTGCCCGGTTAAATCAATGAACATTTTGCAATTGATTTCCAGGGCAGCTGGAATAGGCTATATGGTTCCATCCATCAATTGCTTTAGTACTCACCTCATTTTAAGCACATTAGCAGCTTGATTGAAGTCAATGGTACAGTTCAGATACTTAAAATGAGTTATGTTCTTAAGTACCTTGATGAATTGAGGCCCTAATGAACACTGTTAATGAAGGTGTGATCCTTTGAGATTTGGAACATCTTCAAATCTCACACTTCCTTGCACAGTCACTTTAATTCAGGAGAAGTCTTTGAGTCCAGCAGAAGAGTTGGCCTCATCCTCCGTTCCCAGAAGCTGATTCTCACCACATCCCTTTTGTTGGGACAAATGATCCGATGGTTGTTTAGTGTGCCAGTCTCCCCTCACCCCTGTCCTGAATTGTCAGGTTAGAACAGTTTCCTGTCTGGCACTAAGGAGACAGCAGAAACAAGGTGCCAAAACAATGTGGTACCATCTCTTCCAGTAGCAGCACAGACTTATACTAGATGAAAAAGACCATATAACAGTAGCACAGCCACATCAGTGAAAAATGTCCTTGTTAAACCACTGCAGTGATTACCTGATAACTAATTATCCAAAGCAGATTAGGATTCTTTACAAGGCAAAACTTATAGGCTTTAGCATTAACAAACTAATGAGAGTACATTCACACCAAACCTTTTCTGCACACACTGCAAATGAGAGCACATATGCAATTAACAGAGAAACACAATGTTTTATGTGGGTACCACCTAGTGGCAAAGGGATGGGATTTCTGTATGTTAATTTTTAATGGAAATTATACTAATGTACAGGGAAGAAGTTCCTGTTATTTCAGGTGCCTGAATATTTCTGATTTTTTTGAACCTTGTGTTTACATCTGTTAGGCTGCTTCAAGTTGTGTGGCTAAAAATCATGCAGAAGGAGGGAGCAATTTCCAAAAACACTGTAATGATTTTGAGGACTTTAGGTCCAATGCTGACTGAGGGCTTCCACAGAGGTAAACAAGCCAGAGAGCAAGAGGTGAAAAGCAGCACAGTGAGAGAGACAAGAATATAAAAATTAATACAACGGCACATGTACAATAAATGCAGTCTTCAGTCAGCTGCAGTGCACATCTCTGACTGACCTCTACTGGAGTCACAGTCCCAGATGCCCAGCAGCTCAGGTGGGAAGGTAACTTGAGAAGACTTTCAGGGGTATGAAAGCATAGGAAAAATTGCATGTGTTTTTCAGTCGGACTGCAGAAGTTGACAGTGTAACAAGATAAATCCCATATTTTCTGCCTGGTAACCCTAGAATATGCTCATTGGGATGGAGTCTTTTGAACTGAGGGGTGAAAGCCATGCTCCTTTCAGGCCTTTGCAATAAAATGGAAATGGAATTTCAATTAGAAAGTACACAAAGGAAAAAGTCTGTGGATGAAAGGGCCTCCGGATGTGGCAAGATGTTATTTAGTCAAGTAAAGGCACTGAGAGATCATAACTCAAGAGGAAACTAATGCCATCATATTGCAGGCATTTTAATTGAAAAATGTTCCACTTGAAAATTGTTATACATTAATTTTTACATGCAGTACAATAAACTTTTCAATTATAAAAGGCATAAAATTGACGCTTAACTGTTACTACCAATCATTCACTTCATTCGGAGCAAGCCTGGATGTGCCCACACTTTGGCCCGCTGCACGGCAGCCCTAGTTAACTGCAGGAGGGCCCAGCGCTGGCCAAAGGGAGGGAACAACAGGCAATAGTTTGGGTTTATAAGCGGAAAGGAGCAGGATGCTCCTCCCAGCCTGGGTGAGGAATCTTGTAGCTAGATATGGTGGTAGCTGGAGAATGCCACTGTCACAGCCCTGTGCCATGTCCCACTTCATGTAAATCAGAAATCTGAAGATGTATTATGAAATTCTGGCCACAGTGAAATCAATACCAAGCCCTCTGTTAACTTGAGCTGTGCTGCTGTTTCACTTTGTCTTTGGCAATTTACTCCAGTCCTGGAAAGGGTTCTGGATCAATGTATTTATTAATCTCACAAAGCAGATTACAAAGAAACGCTGCTCAAGGTCTTAAGGGACTGGAAAATGCAAAATGTGGATTATTTCATCAGTTCTCAAACCATTGCTGATTACCATGTGAAAAATGCATTAACTTTGGCTTCAGAAAGCTAATAATTATGTTTCATGAAGCTGTCAACTAATACTATAACTATTCGCCTTTTTAAGCCTTACACACAGATTGCAAATAGCCAGGGAAAAAGAGACGGAGAGAGAAGCAACGAAAGAAAAGGAAGAATATTACATCAGCCCTATGTCACTATTGATTAAAACTTTCATCTCATCCTCATTTCTTAAGAAAAACAGGTGAATAAAATAAACTACTTTTCCTGTAGGAAGAAAGAGTCTTTCTTTATTACCCTTTGTCTTGTCTGAGCCTCTGAGTGACTGAAATATGGGAAATTTTACAAAAATCAGGGGATTAGATTGCTTTACATCCAGCTGATGCTAGACACTTGTGAGTTTTCTACACAAGGACTATATTCAAGTGAAATTCCTCAAATTAGGTCTTTATATAAGAATTTCTGCTTTACACGCTAGCCTCTCTTTGCCTCATGCATGTACCACTTGCCACGGGTCAAGGTGGGGATGGAGTTTACCATACTGTTGTTAACACTTATGCAAGCCCATCAAAATGGAATTATGGAACTTTGGAAGCTTCTTTTTTTCCTATTATTCTATTCTTTTTTCTATTCTTAAAAAATGGTGGCCTTACAGCAGACAGATCTTAATGGATCTTAACATCCCTTAGACAAAAGGCCATGTATCCTGCTTGTGTAAATGAGAATCAATGTATTTGTCTATTTAAAGCAATAAATTCTGAGCACAAAAAGACTATGCAGGATGTGGGACTCTTTTTACCAAACAAAAAACAAAACAAAACAAAACACTGCATATATGTACTCTAGTGGAATAGCACAGCTTTGTATCAGCTGGAATCTAATCCCAACCTATTAGTAATGATGGGAAAGAGCCAGATTCAAACTTGTGACATATGAACTGCTCACTCCAGTTACAGAAGAAAGGATCACAGGGACCCTAAATCTTACCTTGCATTCCTATATTGGATAAAGTGTTCTTCCAGCAGCAAGGCACTTGTCCATTTTGTCTGCACAGGCACCTTGAGGTGGTCAGTCTATGAGCTGCCATCCTCCTAGTAGTCATCCCAGTGAGCTCAGAAACATCTCTCAATTCAAATGTCAACACTGTCACTTCATAATTTGACTCCGTCAGTTCATCAACATTTATGTCTTTCCAAATATAAACAAATGCTTTATAAAGTTTTGCTCTACTCAATTACATATCTACATACATTTATCTTGCTTATAACTGATAGCTTGCTAATACTTGGGTATTGCTTGGAGAGGGTTCCAGCTGGTTAGATTTTCACCCAAACATGAGAATCGAAACCTCGGGCAAAACAAGAACTGTCTCTCATACCTTTTATGGATTAACAAATAGTTCTTGCCCTGCTAATGCCATTCTTAATTGGACTACACTGTGAGGAGCAATTAAGACTAAATGGCCACTTGCTGAGAGCTGGTGAAAGAGAAATACTGCAGCTTGAGGCATTTGCATTCTCCAAATAAAGTGCAGTTGCCTTACTTTGGTGTTAAAGAAAGAAGCTTAATTTTTTAATGGCTTAGTATATTAAAGAAGAATGATTCAATTCACAGCAGGGAAAGTGGTTTTGGGAGGGATTATATTTTCTTATTTTCTTACTTTTTTTTTTTTTTTTGCAAAAGCACTTTATAGAATTAAATGCTCCTTATTGACAACATTGGAGGTGAGATTCTTCCATCCTCGAGAGAAGCAGTGAGAGACACAGCTACAATGACAAGCCACTTTGCCACACCGCTTCATCTGTAGCTTGCAGGAACCATTCCACAGCTAGAAGAGATATTTCCATCTAGTCTGTGTGTTACTAATCTATCTGTCATATAAGTGCTTTGGATGCATGGTCTAGCAACGAGAATGAAATCTAGGTAGTTAATCACATACATGCTTAAAGAATTCTTAGGATCCTGGCAGCTGATGAAATGACCAGCCTCAGCAGATATGGGCCAGTATGCGCTAAATCTGCTACTCCTCCTGTAAGGTGATTAAAACAACAACCTGAAAGGAACCCAAAGAGGGTCTTAGGTCGTCATATGAAGGAAAAGGTCACAGTCACCCCAATGACTGACAACTGAGAAGGCAATTTGCTGAAGTTATAGCAAGTTGCATATCCAAGAAGGGTTAATCTCTAGGAGAATCGCTGTCCATGATAGTGCTGAAAGCTGGCAGTCTGCTGTCTGTAGTTCACACCAGTATTAGTATTCTGATGGACTTTCACAAAGACCTTCAGCTTTTAACACCACTGTTTGCATCCTCCCTGCACTAATATTGAGCTGACTTAACCTTACTCAACTGCATCTTTTGGGCACTGAAGAGTGAGTTCACTAGAGATAAAGACAAATGGACCAAGATGTGAGCTACATTCCTTCTGGATATATATAAACAAAGATTTATGTAATTCCCCCCTTTGCTCACCCTCAGTTCTGACAGGACCTCTGCTAGATTTTCTGTGGAGACGATACGATTTTCTGATAGATCTATACTGAAATTAGGTGACTGGACATCCTATTGCTCGCTTCACTTCCATACAGACTTTGAAATCTTGGATGTCTAAAGATTTGTCCAAACTAGTTTTATATATAACACACCAGGAATTATTAGTGAGAGATTTTCTTTGTCTTTTTGGAAATAGGCAACATATCAATTTATGGTGTTATCTCTATATGCATTTGCTTTCTTTTTCCTTTCTATGTCCATTCCCTTCTTCCATAGAGACCTATTTCTGAACGCTCTTTATCCACTATTGCAGACAGTGTCAATATCATTGGCATCATTTCATCCCAGCATATCAGCTGTGTAGTGGCTTAACTTGATGAGAAGACACTGGTGAATATTATTGCTTCATTTTTTCCATTCCCCCAAAGATAACTCCTCTCGATTTAACTACCACCTGACAAAAACACCTGCAAAAGATAAAGCAAGTCTAATCCAATTTATTTTTGTATATGCTAAGGGCCACATTCTTGTAACTTATAGCTCAGACTTTGGCACAATTTAAATGAGAAGCAAGTTGTTTGACTTGTTTGTAGTATTAGTATAAACAAATGCCTCTTGTCTTTTCCTGAAATTGCCTCAGAGACACAGCACTTACCTGAGGGAGGAGGGAACATAATTTTCTCAAAGAAACCGAGTAGAAATGGACAAAGGAGCTTCCTCACTGTACGTTCCCATGAAACACTCATGCATCTGAGGCAAGTCAAGGCAAGATAAAGAGAGACTGTAAGGAAAGCGCTTCTAACAGCAAATGTTCCACACTGGAACCAGTCCCCCAAATTATTTGATCGACTGTAATCTAAGTCCTGTACTCTACTGCTTTGGCACACATTCTAGAGGCAGCTAATTGGCCCAGCTCTTTAATCATCTCAAAGCTTGTCTCCATAGACAGTGTCCTCGGACACAGCTGCAGAACAATGCACACATGGAGCACACAGCCAAAGCCGTGGGCAAGGTGGGGAGCCTTCTTCTCTACTAGTTTGCAGAGCACTTCTGAGAATATGCTTGCATAAACAGTTATGTATCTCAACATGCTCTACTGTCCAAAGGGATCCAGCCAAAGTGTCTTCCATCCCTTTCCATCACCTATATTTTTAATGCTTACAACTCAGTCTGTAGCTACTGTAACAAAAGAGTCTCCTGACAAGAATGAGTATCCTGGGTAAGGATGCAGAACAGTGACTTTCCCTGTGTTAATCTGATGTGTGACAGGGCATCAGTCTGAGCCCATCTCCATCACTTTAAAGCCAGTGGGATAGTTCTAGTCAAGCTAGATTACGTAGTGTATTTCTTACTCTTCAGAAAAAAAAGATATATATGCACATATACGAACAAACAAAACATATCTCACAGTTCAAATTCTATTCTCTGTTACCATTATGAAACTGGAATACCTCAAGTAAAGTCAGTCTTAAATGTCTAGTTACATCACTCAGATAAGTTACTATGGATGCATCTTGCTGCATAAGAATAGAATTTGGCCTGTAATTAAATGTCTATTTTGTCAACGTAACCAAAAGTAAAATTTATTTACTGAAAGTAACACTGCACCTTGAAGACTCTAGAGACTGCAAAAACTTCAGGTTAAGATAAAATTTATAATTGGATGAGACCTTCTCTCTCCTTTTCCTAAGAAGTGTATCTTTATATAGTTACAAGTATATATTTACATTATATTTTATTGTATAATTATTATATCATGTCTATATCAGGCCCAAATCTTTTTCAATATTTGCAAGTCTGTGTCATCAATGTAAGGGAACAAATAGGGGAATAAAATAAACACCAATCTTTGTATGTTTTCCCAGCAGTTCTAAACTGAGGCATACAGTTATGCTTCAACAGTCTTTATCCAGAAAAGCTAATGCCTCTCTGTTAACAATATGGCTCAAAGTTTTTCATTAAATTACCAGTGCACCTTGCCTAAATGGCAATGAGGATTGAAGTTCAAAATTTGCATGGAGAGGAAAAGGCCTGCTAGGAAGTTCACAATTAATGACATAGAGTAACAAGTTTTAGGGCTATAACATAATTACTGAAATGACATCAGCTGTCTGCAAGTCCATATATATGCTCACATAGATCCCAGTGGATTAAACTGGATTTCTTTTTAATTGTGGAAGATTCTTGGCTGAAAAAAGTCCACTCTTTCTGCAGACCTTACATGCATCATGCTATTCCTGTCATTGAGGCCACTCATTTCCAGAAAGATGGAAGGATCTTTTTGCAAGAATATGTGTAAATGTAAGACAAGCAAACAGGCTCTGTTTGGTTCTGATTCCCCTACTCATTGCTTGCAAGACAAAAGGACTTGCAGCTACAGGAGAGGACACATGGCAAAACTGAGTGGGAATATTCTATAATCTAAAGCATTTGGAGTCCTCTTCTCTTTAAGGGCTCAGGTGGCTCTGAGCAAATCCTAGGAAGGGAAAAAAATGGCTTAAACAGGCCTGGTTTATCATGGGCTACTTCAGAAACCAGTGCCATCTAAAAGTACTTCTTATACAGGTATGAGTACAGAGATGACTTTTTTATACTGTCCTATAATATTCACTGTGCTCCCACATCCCGTACCATATGGCACTTATTAAGCTGTGTTTGCAATAATTATACAAAGTCTGAGTTATGTCAGTCATACAGCAATATGTCTCAATTTTGACATTAACAGACTTACCTGGCATAAAACCAATGTGGTGCAATATTATGTTTTTTCACTGACATGTTGTAGAGGATTGTGCAGACTGTTTCAGCCTGATGATAATAAGATGGCAAAACTGCACATACAACTTCTTGCTTGCCTAAGAACTGCAAAAATGTAGATTGTCTAGGGAAAAGATGAACTATTTCACATAGATTAGAATAGAAAAATCTCTGTCTATTACATCTTCCTTGTTAATATTTTATATTTTTTGTTCTGCATTTTTTGAAAATTGACATCTCGGGATGGGTTTGGTCTACAAATGTCACTTCCCATGTGGGCTTGCCCTTATGCAATTAGAAATAAAGCACAGAACGTCCAGAACAGATGGGACTGCTACACAGAACAAAATCTTCTTTACTCTCATTTTTCCCACCAAAATTCTATTTCATACAGAAGATATTTAAATTATGGCATCAAATTAGAGCTAATCAGCCAGAGTATTTTGTAATTATTAAGAAGGTCATATCCCATGTGAAATGATGGAGTATTACAATCCTTCTCCAAGGTTATGGCTTTTTCACTGGTTTATCTGGGTCAAATTCTGTTTTCTATCGGACCAGGACAAATTTTGTCGAACCAGCTGAGTCTGTAATTGTATGAATATAATTGCAATTTTACTATTGAAATGGGTACAGAATCTATGTCTTTATAACAAATACCAAACCAAGCCAATTGTAGTGCAGTTACTGCTCATTATGAAGCAACGTGGAGGACAAGGGGGGCTCTACTGCTCAGTCTCAGTGTGCTCTGGACACCTGGCATCTAGCTGCTGCCTTACTTCTCCTGCTAGCCTGATAGCATGAAGCAGAGGAAAACAAATGTTGTGGCTGTGGCTATCCCTTTTGCTAAAATGAAGTATTTGTAAAAGCTCTAAGAAGCGAGAAGAAAAGAAGAGCTTCCCTTGTTCCAAATTCCCCGTGCAAGCTATACCAAGAGTCTCACTTTCATCCTAGCATCTGTGGAGAATTATATCACTTTTGCTCACTCTCTCACAGGTTCTCCTGCAATCCTGTTTTCTCTTCTTTTTAAATCTCCTGAGCTGATATGAAGAGTGATATGTCTGCTGGTGGTGATGAAAGGCAACATCACTGCTGGCTTCCCTAAAGTGGAGCCCTGCCAATGTTGATCATTGTTACAGAGACTAAGCTATCTCAGCTGTCCACAGAAATCTGAAATCTTCCTTGGGGTTTTAGCAGTGCTACGGACAATCAGCACAAAGATGCTGAGCCCTTGAAGTTTTTGCTCAGACACTGCAACAATTCTTGACCTGACAAGCAACCCTGGGATTTAACCACAGCCTTTGAGATCCCAATGCTGTGTACTCTCTCCCAGATATTTCCAAGGGAATTGTGGAGGCAGTAATAGCCTATCCCACAGATTTTGTAAAGGACTGATGAATTTCAAAGTATGTGAGAGGAAAATATTTGAGAAAGGATTCAAAAGCGTTTCAGAAATATGAAAGCAGAACACCTGGCAAATCACCTGACTATTGGTTATTAATTTGGCATGCACTGTGTTTCCTTCCCATTTTACTGTGCTTCGATACAGACAACTCTTTCTATACATATACAGATGGAATCATCCCACCACCTTACAGCACTTCACTTCCAGTTTTTGCTGGTCTTTGACTGGATACTAAGCAGAAGTAAATGAGTGGTGCTGTTTTGCAATGTTCATTTTAAAACGTTCTGTTCTTGTATCAAAAGTGTTGGGGATTACTGCAAATTGGCATTACTTAAACACTATCTTCACACTTCTCCCAAGACTGGTAAGCCTAAAATACTCTACCTGAGTTGTTCCATACAGTAGCTGTGGCAATTGCAAGAACATGCAACTATGTAATTTTTTTGTTTTGCCTTTTTTTTGGCCAGAGACCACATTGCAGCTTAAGGAGAAGCAAAAAACACTTGTTTTGTTTGGTAAATAACTATATTTTATATTTATCTTACTGATAAATAAACTGAAAAATAATCCGAGGCATAAACTGGTTCAATGACCACAGAATTGTTGTCCAACTAATCCGTAGTGTGAATGAGACCAAAGCTGTAGATGACATTGTCCTTCACTCATTTCAAAGTCATTCAGCTTATTCATAGAACAAATTTCTCTGAAAACCCTCTGATTTCTAATAACAAGCAAGCATATGTTTTATTACTTCAAAGCAAACGAGAAGAAAAGAAACCCTTATCACATCAGTTTATATTTAAAACATAACATGATATACATAAATTTGTAAGGAATTTACAAAGCAGCTGCATTTTGTGCAACAGAGAAGGAAGTTGTTACAGAGCTACTATTCTGATGTGCTAAATTTCCTTATAATTTCAGAGCATATTCCAAATGGATAGAGATATTTTCTTTAATTACTGAAATACTACATGAATTTATTTAGTGCTCATCATTTCCAACAATCAAATCTATCTTGCATAATTTAATGAGACTGCCAAATTTAAAATCATGGTTATAAAATACTTGCAGTATATCTTTTCTCCTTAAAACCAACAGGATTTTTTTTTAAAAAAATCATGTTTATTTTCACTGCTGCTGTTACATACATTTTTTGCTGTACATACAGCCTGGATAACGGAAATAGCTCTGTCAGGCTCATGTCTGTGCCTAGAATTCTGATACACTGGTAAAACACTGCAAGACTGGTGGCTGTGTTTGCCTCTGCAAAACCCTTGCTTGAATACAAATCTAATTATTTGGAGTAAAACACATGACAGTGCTCCCTAAGTTCTAGTTGGTTTCATTTTCACAAGCACAATCCCATGTCTTTTATACCAGACGTGCTGCTGCTCCCAGTAGAGCAGCAGTGAACCTGCATACATCTCTGTTCATATCCTACAAGGAGAAACAAAGCTCTTTCCAGCAATTGCTGTCATTTGGTGGCTGTAGAATGAAATGTCCTGGCTGCCCATGCCTTTGGCCCAGAGACCCTATGGACCTGAATCTCCTTCGAACAATTCAGAAAGGTCAAAGGATGGAGGATATGGAGACCACTCAATGTTCACCTCCTCCTGGTGGGACCCTCCAGGATGGGCATCTCACCTCCTCACAATGCTTGGTCTCTCCCGGCATGGAGCAAAAGCTCAGGAAATATAAGCCAGGTTTAAGATGTCTAATTTCTCTTGCCTGAACCATTTATTTACAAATTCAGGTTGAACTTCTCCATTCAAACAGTGCACAGCCTGTGTCCCATGGAACTCATGGGAGACCCACCAGGGCCATGAGTCTCCTGCTGTGGAGTTCCCTGCTTTGGATGTGCAAAATGTGATGCAAATAAGGCTGTTACTGCATGTCTGTGCTAACCCAAGGGAAAACACAACTGAATCGATGTGAAATCCACACAAAGAGAAGTCCTTCTCTTTATCTGGTGATTTCAGAGTCTGAGGGGAGGCCAGCTGGTGCGGGGGCGCACTAGGCCTATGAGGAACCTTGGGCTCCATCTCCCACCTCACCACAGTGTGTTTATGATGCTCACCCAGACAGAACATATGCACAGAAAAGCATATGGATCATGGGGGAGGCTTCTCTTCCAAACAAAATGGCTTTTTCTTGTCCCAGGCTCACAGGTTATTATCACAATAAAGGTGATAACAGTGTGTTCCAACCAGGCTCCTTGAGGGAACACCTCGTGCCTTCCTGGGACACCCGTCATGGGGCTGTTGAGCTGCCCGCTGCACCATTCCGCATGTCAGGGGTGGTTTGACTGGTATGTGACCAATCCTTTGCCTGACTCACAGGGCAAAGCGCTGTAGCATTTCAGGGGTGACGGGGGCAAGGGTGATTTTAACACCTAAGGCACTTCATTTGGCCAGTCCAATTGCAGGCTACAGGAGCTTTGCTCCCTTCTCTGCTCCCTGCGGCCTGGCCATGGACTGAGGCACAAACCAGCAGCCCAAATGTCTGCATGGGCTCTCTGGAGAAGCACACGGTGCAGAGAGAAATATGTCTGCTGAGGGTTCCCTGGGGCTTGTGGAATGTGACTACTTCCCTCTTGTCCCATAGCCCTTCAGCTCTTCTCACACCACAATTTATATGAATAATAAAATGCAAACATTTCTTTAATCTCCCGAAGTTGCAGTGAATTACGCTGCACTGCTATGAGAGAGTAATCTTCATTCCTGCACAATTAGCACCTGATGAGCAGCTATCCCTCGGTAGCTTTAGGACTAGACTCCATCATATTTTTATTTGAGGCTATTTTATATGAGGCAGACGATAATTTCCTATTCTGCTTATTCAGAACTAGCTTTATGAAATTGTGGGAGACTAGAGAGACTAATTATAGATATATTTTCCATTTTCTTTGTGGTGGTGACACGTAGCTGAGCCCTTGCCACACGTTACTGGTCCTGGTCACTCTCCCATGCCTTGCAAGCAATGCTGTCGCTTATGCGGGGTGAGCAGTGCATGCCCTGCTCCAGCAGCTGTCCGGAGCTTCCGAGCCCTCATTCCCTCCCACATGCTTGCTAACAGCAAGGAGAAAATATGGGACTGCCACAGGACTGAAGGAAATTCCTAAATTTCTTTTTCCCTTACTCAAGCAATGAAAGCACAGCTCATGCCTGCAGATGACTGCCACTCTGCATCCCCTGTGAAGCAGGGGAGCAACCAGGTTTTACTGGTCCAGGGATTGCAAAACAAAGCTGTAGTTTCCTCTCCCTTTTCTTGTGGCAGCAGGTGGCATTCCTTAATTGTCTGCGGCAGTTATCAGTGATTTGGTAATAAAAAGTCAGCCTGAGTGATGGGCAGTCATTTCTGCAGTGGCAGGAGGGCTGTGGGAAGGGCCGCACAGGAGGTGGCTCCTGTCTGCCTGAAACGCGGCTTCCTTGGAGAGAGGAGCCCATGCCGGGAGCGAGCGGGATCCCTCACGGCCCCAGCGCCAGGGCCTGTCATTTGCCTCCACCGTCAAATGGAGTTTCAGCAGGAGCATTATTTGGAAACCATGCTGCAATGGAGCTGAGCAGAGTTTAAAGATAATGATAATGGTCCAGTTACAAACAGAAACTGTTGAAGAAACACCTACTTGTGGTAGCTTTTTATTTTAAAATATATTCCAATTAAATTTTGTGCTAGCACATTTTTATAAAAATGGCTCAAATTAGAGGATTATTTTAAAACTCTGCTTCCTACAAAGGTGAAGTAATTAAACACACATCTAAACTAAATTTCTGCTCTTTAGAAATACCAACCTGAAAACATGAATAGGACACTGACCTTCTCTAGCAGACGAGGAAGGAATATGAAGTGAAGAAAACTCTAGGATAACTTATGAGAAAAGGAAGAAGAGTGATACAGGAAGGGAGGAGAAGCAAAGACCAGAGGGGTAAAACATAAAAGAGAGGGGAGGTCCAAGAGGGGAGAGGGAAGAAGAGCGAGGAGGAAGAATCTCTCTCCATCCTCTTCTGCAAGTACAAGTTCTTTTAGGAACATAACTTGGAAGAGAAATTCTCTGCAGCCACAGATTTATTTAGATGTATAGTAGGAAGTTAATGGTTCAAGGTGCTGCCTTGTCCTCAGATCCCTGCACCTCCTAAGTCCAAGCTCCCCTAGACTGGCTTTGCTTATGTTACCCCCAGAGAACAAACGAGACTCACTGGTTTGTATCTTACATCATGCATTGTCTGATGGCATCAGTATTTTAAACCTTCTGTTATATGGAATATATCCAAATTATTTATGATAGAAAACATTTAAAAAATAAAGTGGAGAAGGGGAAGGAGTGCAAAGAGAAATGTTCAGCCAACACTCTTGACTTTCAGTTGGCAAAATTAACATCACTGAGGAAAACATAATTTCTCCAGATCTCTGCTGGTGTAATTGAGGACAACACCTGACGTCTTACTACACTCACCTTGAGAGGGCAGGAAGCTCTTCTGCAGCTGCAGCTCCTGTGATCTTAAATTCTCACAGAAGTGCTCCAGTGTCTTGCGAGACTATTTCCCCTCCTAGAGGGTAGCATGCAAGAACAGCACACTGGATATGGAAACTCATGGTTAGAGGGACAGAGAATTAAGAAGGGGTGGAGATGCTGGCAAATCAGCTAATAAGAGACAGTTGCAATTTCTGGAGCTGCCTTGAAAATTCATAGGCACAATGAAAAGAGAAAGGGAAAAAAAACTGTTTGGCATTTTGAAGAGAGAACATAATCTTCCTGCATCACACTGCCCGGGCCAGGAGACTGGCTGTACCTGGCAGAGGTCAAGGACAACATATCCCTGATACTTTTGTCTCCACTGAATTTGGAATGAAATCACTTGTATGCACTGCAATGCAGTCAACAGTGAAATTACTTCCAGTTGGGTTGCTGCTATTTTTGCTAATAGCAGATAGGGTTTAGTGGGCTGTTTTCTCCTGAAGAATCAGTGTAAAGAGGGGGAAGATAATGCACTGATGAAAATTACTGTTTCTGTTCAGCACCGTACACTCGGTGGGTTTTGCTCGTCTCCTCTAAATTTAGCCGCATGCGTTTGGCTGTGGGTGCTGTGCGTTCTGTTCAGATGCACCACGCGGCGCCACGCTGCGCGAAGGGCTCCCTTCCCAAGCGCCTTGTGTGAGAACCGCGCGCACAAAGCGATCCCTCTTTCAAAGCTGCAGCAGTGCTTTAAAAGAAACAGAAGCATGTCAGAGAGATCATTTCCACCGGCTTTGTTTTTCCTTTTTATTCATGCCTATTTTAATTTTATTCATGCCAGTAAATAGGATTCAGATAGACTCAAGTGATTTAGGGGTCTGAAGATCAGAGCAGAACATTTTGCTGATGAACACAATTTCCTCCAGAAAAGCCAGCTCACTGAGACAAAAAATGTTTTCCTCAAAACTGAGTTGACCCTTTCGGGGTTGGTCCCTACCGCTGGACTTGATAATCTTGAAGGTCTTTTTCAACCATGATGATTCTGTGATCCTAAGATTTTGCTGGCCCCAGAGCAGGACTCTGTATTTCTAGCAGTTCTTGTTTGGGGTTGCAGAGCGCAGGTGCCCCTCGAGGCGCAGCACTAGTGCAGGAGCCCTACGAACCTGTAGAGCTGAACACCTGGTTTGAGAACAGCCATTTCAGCATTCAGAATGCACACTCTGTATTCTAGCCGTAAGCTTTGACTTTAAGAGACCAAGGAGAATCTTATATCTACATGCAAATACTTATGGCCCCGATCCTGCAATTTCTACTGCTCAGGCATACTGCTGTGTTCAAGTGGAGCACCATTAACTTTAATGTGTATTTCCAGCCATGCATCTTAAATTGCCAGATCAGAGAGTGAAATTTTACACATTTGGTGGCAGGTGTTACCTGCTGCATCTTCTGCAATGCTGAGCAGATTATGAGCATTTAACAAAGGATAATAAATACATTCGAATATCATAAAAATAACAATAACAGCAACAAGAACGATTATGAAAAAAAACAGATTATAATGCAGTCTATAGCATTCAATTTCAATTTCCTTCAAGAGTGAAAAAAGTCTCATCTAAGATCAAATAAACTTTGTTTATTTGTGAGCTGTGATGCAGCAAGTTGAGACTCAATTGCCTCAAATATTGGATTACTTTGCCAGTCATGAAAATTTTTTGCAAAGGGTCACTTGGATGTTTTCAGCCCTGTTGCAGTTCTCAAACTGTGATTCACAGATAAGGGATAGCCCACGTAGTCCCTCTCTTGAGCTGCAGGGAATCATCTCTCCTTGTCTGGCTTTCACAGCTCACTCCCGCACACCTAAGCCAGGGCCATTCACACACCCAAGGCCTTGGGATCTGTGTTAGCCAAATGCCATGGCAATAAAGGCTGCCTTGATTCAAATCCCTCCTTTCACCATCTTAGAAGTCAGAATTTGAAGCTCTCCGTCTGCTGTTAACCATACCCGCTAATAAAAAACAGTTACTTGAATTCACTTGGTTTCAACACAACTCTATCTTTTTACTAGGTCTTTCTCTGAGAGACTTAAGGGACCTGTCATATTCTGTATTTTCTCCCCCTGGAGGCAGAAACCAAGACATGTTTTACTATTATTTTTGGTAAGGTAAGTAGCTCAAGCTCTACCTCTGTGACATTTACAAACATTTTCAGGACTCCTTTCTTGTTTGCCAGTTTTCTTTTCTAATGGGCAAAACAGAGCCACAGGCTGCAGCCCTGTGCCTGTCCCAGCAGTGTCACATGCTGAGTGAAGTTCATCCTCTTGCTCCCATCTGCTGCTCCCAGGCCTGTAGGTAAACAGTGGAACTACTCAAAGCAGAGATCTTTTCTTATACCTGTCCTGCTCATGATTTTATTTAACATTCTAATTATCTGTGGCCTTACACAAATTTTAAATCACTGAAATATACTTACTTCTAGCTCACTGAGGAAAGTGTTCAATGTACCAGGTATTATCCTGATCATGGATCTAGAAACTTTAACATGAAGGAAAAGTTCAGAAACTTGGCATAACTTCTTTCTGAAAAATAAAAAGGTCTTTAAGAGTCGAACTGCTCTTTTTCAAACAGACACCATTGTCTTGAAACAATTGTGATTTTTCTTCCAACAAAGATCCTAGAAGAGATCCACAGATTTGTGAATGTGGATGTGTGTGTGTATGAATATCATATCCTCTTTGGGCTTAGGAGAATATTGCTTAGAAGTATCAGCTAAGGAAAAATGATGAAATTCCCTTTGGTCTGAGCTAGAGTTGAAATCAGAATCTTTTTTTTCCCGTCAAATACACTTCACATCATACTTTTGTGGGAACTGCTGATATCCCATAGACCAATTAAAATCTAACCTTGAAAACTTGAGAGATCACTTTTCTATCCATGTATTGTGTGACAGATTGTAATACCTTTCAAGAGACCCAAGATACAGTTGTATTAGGTGTTTCTTAAGTGTGAGATTCAGAAGAATTAACAAGTCATTATGAAATACTAGAAATGGCTTAAATCTTTCAATATTTTTCCTGGAGCTTCTATCCCCTGCACTGGGCGAGGGAGTGAGGAATGATATGGAGATGAAATAAAATGGGAACTTATATTAAGAAAAATAAATAAATTCAAAAAGGCATATGAAATGCTGCCAGGACTTCCCTTACTTGGCAAAGACTCTGACTCAGGAGGCCACTTTGGCAGCCATCGGACAGGTCCTGGCACCCCTAGCTCCAGGACAGCCCCCTCCAGCCACTTGGCTTTTGCTTCAGGAAAGTGCCCATGATCTACACACTCATCTTTAGTCTTGGGGAGAGGTTTAATCACAGGCTGCCTCCTAGTTTATGTGTGGTTTTGCTGCTGTCATGAAGGCCAGGAGTATTCTGTTCAGCTCTTAATTGTTGTCTGATTAATATTAATGTATTTGCTGCATTTCATTTTTAGAAATGTGAGAATGATCATCTTTTTTTCTAAACCTTATGTAAATAGGGAATGGTTGTGCTTCATAAGTTATCTATGGAGCTAAATTCCTCAAGGACTATAGTTTTTAAATAATATGCAGTATTTCTGTAAGAGCATCTTACTCATTACA
>JAUBOD010000667.1:8765256-8798994 GCA_032353885.1 Nothura maculosa
AGCTACCTCAGAAAGGCAGCCTAACTCCAGCGTATATCCTAACCTTTGAAGAGAGCAGCATGACCTTAAAGGACTGAAATTACGTCCTTCTGCCATTAAACAGACTTCCATAAAAAAAGCTGGTTTGATAAGGGCAAGCAACAAGGAAGCGTGCATTTCTATAAGCACAAAAGCAGCATAATATATAAAAGGAAATTTCAAAAAAAAGTCAGGCAGTTGAAGAAAAGAGAGATCTATGTTCAGTTAGCAAATCAGTCAGTCTGATAAGTGCTATAGATTTGTCTACATCCCAGTGTTTATTGCATATCTTCAATGTGAGGAGAGTTAGCTATAATTTTCCCCCTTATTTAATGACAGTGCTGATTTGTGCAGCACAAGTCTGTATTTGGATTACTCCAAAGCATTCAGAATCGATTGCTCTCTGAAATATAGACTGTCTCCCACTTCTGAAGACTGCATGTTATTTTCTTCGGATTACTAATGTACAAGGAAAACAACATAGCCCCATGCCAATATAGTAGTTGTTTACTAGTAAGATCTAACCACCTTTTTATTTTCTTAGGATTTACAGTTCTTTCACTCCTGTCTGAGGCATCCTTTACAGTGTAGCTGTGCTCCTTTGCAATATATTGACTTGGGTTATATTAAATATGGAAATAGCTGTTTCTATTTATTTCTCTAAAATATACTGCTATCCATTCTTCTTCTCAATATGGTACCAATGCACCATGTTAGCAATAGAACTAATCGTTGTCATTTGAGGGTCTTTTTCTATTCTGTACTGGAACATACTGGTTAGCTAAACTATGATTTGTTTGATATATTACAATTAGATTAACTCCTGCCTTTAGGCTGCCTACACATTAGGCTGCCTATCTAGCATTCCATTCACTCATTCATTCATTTCTTTAAATAATTTCCAGTCCTTTCTTTCTGAACCACTTCCACCATGATTGTTGGTATCACATTTCTTGTGATTTTTGGTGGGGAAAAGGCCCTGAGGTTACAAAGGGCTTCTTTTTGATTCAATCCACAGAAAAATCTGTTTTGACTTAGTTAAGACACAAACTGCCAGAAGTCACTGTCATTTTCCTTCTCTTGCTCATTTTCTTCAGGAAAATGTTGACAGCCTGCTGAGATGATAATAGACCACAAATATTGGCAAGAGCTACTTGAAAGCTCCTACCTGTTTCTGGTTTAGCTGTGAAACTGATGCAAAGTGCATATAAGCATAGTTTTGGTGTGAGATGTTTCCAGTGACCACAAGCTGTAGCCTGTTTAGGGCTCCCTTGCAGCCACAAAGCTGGATACAGCCTCTGCTTATGGGGAACTGTAAAATGTTACAGTCTTACTTGTCAAAGGATGTAAAGTGACTGTGATAAACAGCAAGAGAGGAGAAAGGGACTGAAGTTGCTGCAGTGTTTTTCCAAATCTGTAAAGCTCTTCCTTCACATCTTTTCTTATGACCCACATAGCACAGTGACCTTCAAGCATTGCTTACTTATTCCAGCTAAGACAGTGATAAACTGAAACGCCGGTGTTTGATGTGTTCTTTTGTCTCTGTTAACAACCTCAACACCATTGTAAAAGCTCTCTATCTAATGTACATCTTCCCCCAGACTGGCTGTACTGCTGCCACCAGATCTCTGTTTGCCCCTAACCCCGAGCCCCCATTTGTTTCTTTCATCTGCTGCATCTTGTCCTATGTTAAGGTTATAAACCCCTTGGAGAAAAGATTGGCTTCCTTTAATGTCTGCTTGTAGTCTGCATGGTAGAAACTTCAAGACACTGCTGTAATGCAAATAACAATGTTTATTTATTTGAAAGTATTTATTCAAAGAAGACTCATCCCTGAGCCATAATACCCTTGACATACTTTTAATAGGGAGGATACAAACCAGGAATTAACCAAAGCACTAGCTCTTTATCCTCATCTCCCATTACTTGATTATTTTTGCAGTTCTAAAGGTCAGCAACAAGTAGTGTCACTGTCTTTTAATTTTAGCTTAGAATCCCACTTTCAAGAGTTTTAACGTCATCAATACCTGGTCACACAGCTAGAAATTGCAAAATGCTCAAGAAATTAGTGAAGTCAAGGCATATGAAAGGGTAGGAGAAAGCACAGCTGTTAAAAGAACAGCAATAAAACCTGGGCTGCAACCTCATCATTCTGAATCGCTTGAAAACTCTAAAGTAAATAAATCTTATATCTCACTCCCACTGCTTCCCACACAGCCATTGCAGGTGGCTTTGTTGTTTTTTTGTTCTTGTCTTATGTGACTGAACTAGATCTTGATTCATATATCTGCTAGGCTCTCCCCTTTAATCTAAGGCAGCAGTTTGAGTGCAAGAAGCAGTAGGGGGGAAGAAAGTAGAGATGCTTGTGAATTAGTGGGAAATTGGACTTTCAAAGCAATCACTGCTGACACAATGAATATAAGGCAGAGGCAAAACAAGAACTTTCATGTCATGGTAAATGAGAGGATATGGAAGTGATTCGTGGCAGGTGAGGAAAATGAGCTGATCTGTTCTTTTAATGCTGAACAATGATGCTATAATTTTGGGAAAGTCCAGAAAGAGGGGAAATGTGTGTAGGTGTGCATGAGTGAAGATCTGCCTGAACTTGTAAATGAGAATAAAAGATTGGAAATTTACAGTCTGTAAAATAGGAGGAGAAAAACATGGCAAAGGGTGGACATACAAACAACAAACAAAGGAGAACAAAGGAGAAAGAAGGGTTTAAATCTGCAATTAGACTATGAACCAGAGCAACAGAAAATATGGTGCTGGTGTGATCAGTGACTGAGAAAAGCGTGGGAGTCAGCAAAGGATTTGAAGGAGTTCGCTTTGGTGAACTTAAGTTTAAGCTCTTGACCAGACATCCAAGAAGAGAAGTGAGAAATACTAGATCTGATCAAAGGATACTCATGGGTAAAAGGATAGCTTAAAAGAATAGGACTTTTGACTCAGATTAAATATAGTAGTTGAAGCATATTAGGCAGATGTCATCATCCAAAGAAAGGTCATAGAGTGGGAGTACACAAGGGCCAAGGATCATTCCCCAGAAGGGAGAAGGGAGAAAATCTAAAAGAAACATTAAAGCAGGGCTAAGGAAGAGGAACAGGCACATGAGAAGACAGCAGGAAGAAAAGGAGGATGACAAGAACTTCAGATATAAAGCATATTAAGCAAGATCAGCAGGAACAGAGAGATAAAGGCAGAGAAATAGGTAGGGGGATAGATGTTAAAGTTCACCTCTGAGGTGGTGATTGTAAGCCCTGAGAGCAGCAGTGAGAAGGGCAGGAAGGGAATATGAGGATAATCCAGGGGCATTGGGAGGACAAAACTTTATGACTTTGTTATAGAAAGAGAGTGTATGTTCAGCAAGGCTACAGCAGGTGGCAGAGAGAACTCCAAAGTATTATAGAAGCTATTTCTAGAACCGGCCTTTCTGCTGAGGTTCTAGTCTTCATGTTTCTCCATTTTTAAGCACTAAGTACTATACACAAATATTGTATTTTCAGAATATCCTTTATAAATGCACTTCCAAGCATGGATGTCTGTTATCTGTTTCTGCCATTTCCTTATTTCCTCTATCAGAACTGTGGACCAGAGCTACCTGCTCCAGAGCGTTTGTGTTTGTTGGATACTTGGTTGCCTGGTCCAGCCAGGCAGTGTCTGTAGCAGGGTCTGCCAGTTCTGCTGCTGAATTATTCTAAGTCTCTTGAAATACGGTGCCCTGTTTTATTGGTTTCTTGCTCATATTTGGAAACATACTGGAAAGCTCACTCAGTCCAACCATTTGTTCAATTAACTGTACAGAACTTGACAACTCAAGTGAGAATTATTTTAGTCTGCAGTGGAAGCATCAAAATTATTTGAATTTACTCTTTGAGAAGGAGTCTTCTTTTTCTTTTAAACATCTGTAGAATAGTTGTAATAGTATGAAATAATTCCAGGTGCCATATTCATATGCTGATTAGTGTTTCCTGGTAGGACGGGATGTCATCACAGTCTCCATGGGTGGGTTCTGCTCCACAGTTTTTCCTCTTAAGCTGTTAATGGCAAGGAGGGTTAATTTGCTGTTAAACTCCTCCTGTCTTCTCTCACTGTCCTTTCTCCCTTATTGCCTTTGTCAGCAGCTTGTGCTCTGCCTAGAACCTCTCACATTCCCCCCAATTTCGCCCTGCTGCAAAAGGGAACATCAAGTGAATCAGATGTGTCACTTCCAAATTGAACGACTTTGTGAATAGATTACTAATGCAGAGCACAGGATGTCTAATATACAAGATGACACATTTGTCCAAGGCTACTGAATTGGTAAGTGAACAACTAAAGCTGACACTGAAGAGAAGCAGTGTTTCCGTGAAAGGGATGAAGATTTAACTCAGACCAACCAGCATTTCTGCGTGCCAGGAGGCTTGGTTTTTAATACTCTAGAGCATGCTTTATTAAAATAGAAGATTCCTCAATTATGTATATACGGCTCTGCCTTCTGAGCAGTCGTCTGTTCAGAGCAGTACTTCAAAATATGAAAGTAAGATTGAAAACAGAGAGCTAAGCAATGGCGCTTAGTGAAATCAATAACAAAACACCTGCTCATTACAGAGAAAAAGAAGTTTATTTCCAGACTCACTCACTGCCGGTATCGGTAGCGGTGTAAGTGAGAAAATGAGCATACCTCAGAAAATGCTGTTCGCTCCTTTGCTCTTCTGCGGATAGGAGCACTTGTGTATCTTCTTATGAAAGGGAAAGGGGTGGTGACCTAGAAAGTAATTAGCAGGAAAAAGTAGGATAAAGCAGAAAGACCTTTACTCTTTATCGCTTCCTTTCAGCAATTTCTCCTTCTGTTCCCTCAGTAAATAAATTGTGAAACAATAATAGTTTATTTCAAATAAAAATTAATCAGAAGAAGGAATTATGGGATTGCAGCAATGAAAATATGCCTTACAGTGAAACAACATGGCAGAAACAGGAAAAAAAGTCAGAAAAGCAATGTCATTTCAAATTCAATGAAACCTGAATTTTGCCAAGAGGTATCATGGATCTCTGTAACATGAATTAATTTTGCCTATGCTTTCTATAAAGCTATAAAGTAATGTACTAACATAACCTTCCAAATTGTTTTTTTTTTACTATTCATAATGCTGCTGCAGAAAATGCAGTACCCACAGTATTGAAGGAATTTGTCACATATCAATAAGCATGACATAAGGATGATTTTTGCTAGGCTCTCTAACACCTACCATGTCAGAACCATTTCTATAAGCCAGTTATCAGATCAATGTTCAGGGATAAAATGTTTAATTGGATTATTTATATAGGACTAAACTTTCTCTGTGAATTTTTGTCTGAATTTCATCTTTTCTGCTACTCAGTTATTATGTGATGCTTATGAGAAAAGGAAAAATCCTTATACTAGAGCAGACATTGAGAACATTACAAGTGGATTTTCAAACAAACTCAGCTTTTGGTTAGCTCTTCTCCCTGGTATGCATATGTTTAGCTAGGCTGAGGCTCTAATCAGCAAACCACCATCTTTATCTCCCAGTATCTTCTAAAAAATTCTAAACAACAAAATTCCTACAGGCGACTTTGGAATGTGAAAACCTTGACTTCAGTAAGACAAGAGTTAAGGCAAGTGCATGTTTCTGAAAGTCTCAGTCCTATAGCAGCACTGCGTTTTAGGGTATTTTTGCCTGTGACTGCTGTTCTGTTATAATAGAGTGTGCTTCTAATGCCTGTTAAAGTTGAATGGAATTGCTTTTTAGTTCTCACACATCAAGAAGAAAATAAGCTTCCTTTCTCATTTTCTTATTTCTTTAGTGCCTTAACCTGTGCAACAGAACTTAGAGAATTAAATTCTCATTGGATAAAAAATGGTGCATTTCTATAGCATTGTTTTCTAGCTGCTGGATTAGGCGGAGGCAGCTACATAAGCTGCCTGTATCCAGGATCTGGAATTCAGTGACAGCTTTTCATTCACTGCAACCAGCTTCTCTCTACAGTCTGCCCTGAAGGTCACTACAAATGTCTTAAAAATAAAGCTTATCGTTACTATCCAAGGTAAAGTATTTATTGCAAGAAATACTATGGCTGAAAGGCAAGTCATTTAAAAGACAGCATTTCATCTTATTTCAGACATTCTTTTAAGTGAATTTACATGGTGGGCCTTGGATTTTTTGTGTTTTACATCCGTCTCCTATTATCCACCTTTTTATTATCAGACAAGGAGGTGCTTACCATCCAAAAATATTCTGTTGATATAAACCTACATTAGGACCCACAAAGGTACAAATGTTGTGTTCATTAACTGTCACAAGGGTCCTTATAATTTAATCTTACAGGAATATTGTGCTTTTAAAGCTTATCTTTTTGCTAGAACCAAATTAATAAAAAGATTATCCTAAACTCTGTGTAACTGGAAGCACCACTGGAGAAATTTCATTTCCTCAGCATTTCATTTCTAGTAAAATTGGCTTGGTTGTACCACTCTGCAGCTGTGATTTGTGAAGTAAATGGCAAGGCTAAATGTGCTGAAAATCTGACATGTTCCCTGAGCAGCAAAGGGACTGAAGGCAAATGTTACAGTATTACTGATAACACCAGTAATGCTTGTTTAAGCATTTGCTTCCTAAACAATAAAAAGTAGCATTAAAAACAAAAGAAATATCAAACAGGCCTCTCTGCCTTTTCTTTCTCCTTTGATTAGTTTTCTTCATCTGCTTCTCTTTTAATTAAAAGCTCATCTGCAGTGGCTGTTTTGAAGCTTGATATTGTCCTCAGTGGCCTCTAGAAGTCTTTGCTCCTAAAGTTTTTTTAAAAATTTCTCTTGATATAAAGGAGATTTTTATTATTATTTATCTTGAAATTTAACCTGCAGCTCTGAGCAACTTCACAATTAACAGGCATCATCAAGAAAGTTCCTGTCCTGAAGAGCATATAATTTATCCATGGGCGAGGCAGAAGTGGTACATTATTTGGCAGAGGGTATTGGGTTGGTTTCTTCACATTTCCCTCTTTTTTTCTTTGCAGGGTGGCAGGGAGGCTCTTTTTAAACTTAGCTCACAGGTGAAATGAGATTAACAGATCTGAATGCTCATGGCCAAACAGTTGTCTTGACTTCAGAAAGTCTAGGGAGAGACCTCAGATATCCAGAGCCTTTGTCTCCTGTTTTAGTCCCAGAGATTTCTTTTCAGATGAAATATTTGTCTGATTTCTCTTTTCCCTCACAACTTCTTTCTATTTTCTACTTGTTTGCATTGTTTCCAGATATAGACTTCTCACTTGAAGCAGTCTTCCTTCTTCTAATTGAAGAAGTGTTTTCTATATTCGAGTGAAATTGTTCTCTATAATCAGTCCTGCAGATGCCATCCTTTGCACCCCGACAGGACAAACACCAGGTACCATTCAACAGCATCTTCTTGCAGCTCTTTCCTATGGTCCTCTCTCCCTTGCCTACAGTCCTTAATGACAGTTCAATCAAGGGAAGATGAAACTTTTATCCAGATTTAACACGCAGAAACCAGAGACCATATTTTCCCATTTCTCTCATGTTTTGGTGACTATACTGGAGGGAGCTGTGTCCCATTCTTAAGTACACTGCTGTAAATCTGAGTGAAGTATCTTCTTCTCAACTGACCACAGTGAAGACAGAGTGATATAAAATTAGAGTGAAGTGAGAGACCGATCTGTGCCTTATGCATTGTTAGATTCATTCATGCTTCCATTCTTTATCAATTCTATCATTATTTTGTCTTCAAAATCTTTATAGAGTTTATGCAACCAGGAATCTTATGAGAGAAGGTGGGGATATTCTCCTTTCTCCTACAGCAATGTAAGATTGATAAAATCAGTGGAGTTGTCCAAAGATAAGTGACAGCAGAATTTTGACCATTATTTGAAATGACAGAAGATAGATTTAGTCCTCACAAACTAGCTGTAGTGGTTAAACCTCAGACTGTCAACACTCCTTAAAGAAAGTATGACTACTTTTTCCCTTGTGAGTTTTTAAATTTCATAATCAAGAAAAAGCAGTGGCAGCCAAGCATCCATTGGCAGCAACTGAATACCTGCCTATTTGGACCTTTGGGAATAATTAGAGTAAAATGCAACTGTAAACGTCAAGATGGGGGAAATGCACACAGTTCTAGTCGGAAATCACAAGAAAAAAATATTGCTTGTTACTGTGAAATAGATTTTAATGCCCCAAAGACTTCATAAGCACAGTACCCATTTCAAGTGCCTGAAATACAAAAGAAACAAAAGCTTACATTTCAAAGCAAGAAGAAAATAAGGGTAGGGTGACATCTGTAATCCCGAGGATGCATGGAGTCTCAAGGCTAAAAAGCAGCACTATAAGCAGCAATTTTTCTCGGTGGGTTGGAGCCCTGCTCCCAGCCTGGGGTCCTAGTGAGGAACCTCGGGGTCCTTCAGGGTAGAGCCCCCTCTCCAGCCCACCCCATGCAGCTCCTTGCAGGAGGCACTGAGAGCAAATCTGGGTTGGGAGGCTTTTTGAATTCTTTGTGTACTTTGAGGGGAATAAAAGTGAGGTCTTTTTTTCTTCTCTAGCTATCACATGGATGTTTGAGTGAAAGCTTTCGGAAGACGGTGTTTAAAAAGACAGGACAAAGAAAGTATCAAGCAAATTGGTTCCTCTGATTTACGTTGTCCTTCCACATGAAAAGCATCTTGCTTTCATTCCTCTACTAATGGAATAGTAATTATAGCACTAATGCAAACAGTATTTGCTGTGGCAATGGATGTTCAAACCTGACCAAATGAGCTATGGTCCCCCAAATTTTCATGGCCTAGAAAATTACACAGCTCACAGGTATAAAAAACTGTATATCCACACTCAGTGTCACTGCCACACATGGGATTAGGAACTGCACATGGGATGAGCAACTGGCAAAGGAAAACTCCTAGCTACAGAACTTGAGAGCAAAATCAGGAAGAGAGAGGAGAGAGTAGGCATGAAAGGTCTAGCTGTTGTGTATCTCTCAGAATGCATTGCAAAACTCTGCTGGGCCTAGTCCGTTATTTGATCCAGTGCTTATTAGAGTCTGAAGACTCCAAGAAGCTATTCTGGTTTTTATAAAGTGATATCTCTTCCCCTCCAAAGATGTGGTTGATATGATATTTGGGATGAAATACAAATCAGAAAATATGTCAAAATAACACTACGGTGCAGGCTAGGAATTTAATATTTAATTTAAAATAATAATAATATGTCTTCTCAGATTATACAACCCATAGATAGACCCAGCTCAGCTTCTGACTGGCAATGTTTGCAGACATTGCTCAATAGTTATTAGTAGTTCCTGCTTCAAAAGGAAGCTTGGATTCCTATTCAGCAACGATGACTGCAGAAATTCTTGAAATGAGGAGGAATGAGAGGGCAAAACTGGAGGAACTGAGGTGGCCATCCAAGCGCAGTTCAAAGCAAGCAACTTGGAGAATGAAGATGAAATCCAGCCAGCCCTGTTCCTGCTGAGCTTTCATCCAGAGGCTTCATCCTGCTTAGATCATTTCTTTAATGATCATGGAATACTTGGCAGTATTTTTTCCTCTTTACCCACAGATACATTTCAACCTCTGATTGTGGCAACTTTCAAAGAAATTACTCTCTGATGAAAAAAGGTCTCTAAATGTAGCATTTTTTCCCTCTAAAATGATCTTGGTTGGGTGGGATCACTGTTAAAAGTTCATGTATTCTTTTGAACAAACTGGCAAACCTATGAGTAATTAAAGAACTTGTAAATAATTGACAGAAAAAAAAGTATTTTTTTCATAAAATCTTGAAAGTTAAAGACATTGCCCAGCTGCAGTAATCATTCTCACTAATGCTGAAGGGATGTGGGATCATTCCTTATAGATGCACTACAGGTGTTACAGTAGATTTCAAAGTATAGGACTTGCAATGCTTTTTGAAAGAGACTACTTAATCCTATGTAATATTCAAGAAAGTAGGAATCTTTTTAATGATACTAACACAAGATGCTGGTTTTGATTTCCTCCTCTCTTCACTCCCTATTCACAAGTATATAACACATGAAACTGTTCTCATTATTTACAAAATCTGTACCTTTCCTTTCCTTTTCTTTCTTTTTTTTTTTTTTGTTCGTAATGATTAGGCAATCAAACTATATATATTTATCTCTTTTACTCTTGCCTGAAAATCTCCACCATGATTACCTTTAATTCTATGTTTCTCAGGTCAACCTTAATAATTTATACTACTTGAATACAGCATATTTCTGACTGTAGGAGTCCTGATTATTTAAAACCACTATACAAATTATTTCTATATTGCTTCTGCAGATTGAGATGTGGTTATTAACATTGAGGTATCTTGGAAAACGAGAGTAAAATGGCAGCTAATCTATTTCCTTACTGCAAGACAACCTTACTGCAAGACAACTAGTGTTTAGCTAACCTCTCCTAAGAGACTTCCAAAGATGGAAATCCTGTAGGTTTCAAGACTATCTAGATCATCTTTGCTTCTTCTTCCATCCATGACTTTTTATCTGTTCTTCAGTGAATGTGAACAGCCTTGGTCCTTGCAGCAGCCTTTCACATACTAGAGAACTCTCTCCTTGTATCCTCTTGCAACGCAATGGAACTATTGAATCCCACCTTTCAGTCTGTCCTCACAAATCCTGCTTTCTTAGCCTTTGATGATCTTGTTGATCTGTTTTGGATCTTCTTCTCTTCTCCCATTCTCCCACACATTTTTTTATGTTTACCAAGCAAAAGTGGATGCTATAGTCCACCTGTGACCTCACAAGTCATAAAGAGAATGGAAGAATTATTTTACAAGCCTTAAGTAGTCCTGATTTCATACATTCCATTCTGAGGTTTGCTCTTTGGATAGCATCCTGATGCTCTTAACTTGTATTCAGTGTGTAACTTGCTAAAAGATGCAGATCCTTACTTGTGGTACTGCTACCCTCTCTCTTGTAGAAATACAGTTATTTTCTTCAGTCAAAGGATAGAAACTGGTAATTATCCTTCATGAATAGAAGCCTATTTATTTCAGGCCAATTATCTCAATTCATTGAGACCCTTCTGCATAATAGTCTTGCCATCTAAAATTTTTTGCAATCCCTTCCAGTTTAGCCTTATGCAAAAATGTAGTGGTCATCCCCTCTAGTTTATTATCCAAGCAAGTACTCAGTAGTACCAGACCCGAGACAGAATCCTGTGGAGCCCCACTCAATATGTGCAATCAAGCTACCAGTGAACCATTGATTGCTGTTCTTTAAGGAAGGTTTTCTCTAGCTCTGTGCCCTGACTTTCAGCAGTCTCCTCTAGACAAAGTTTCACTAGCCTGCTTAAGAGTGTGCCATGGGAGACCGTGCAAAAAGACAAGTCAAGATATATCACATCTCTTGTTTCTGCCTTTACCACAAAGCCACTTATATTGTTACAGAAGGAAATTAGATTGATTTGACATGATCTTCTCTTGACAAATCCATGTTGGCTCTTACTTACCACCTGGTTAGATTTTTGATAGTTTCTTAGAGTGTGTACATTAGCAAAATGCAGATGGTGCAATTTGGCTGCATTTCAGTGGTAGTGAATCAAGGGAGGCCTTCCAGGATTTCTGCTTTCCCTGATTTATTTTCTGCATTAATACCATCACTCAGAAAGGCCTTTTGCAGCATCCCTTCTCTTTGACACGGGCCAGACACAGCGATGTGACTGCAGCATGACTCCCAGCTCCTCTTAGCCCACTCTGCTTATCCTGGCAGGTAGATGCAAAGTGGAGACAATTCGTCATGTTGCTGCTCCAGGAAAACTGGAGCCATGTCTGATCTTCTGTGACATTAATGGTTTGAGTGACAATTCGATTTCTCTTCATGCAGGTTGGGATTGAGCTGTCTGCGCAAACTCTTTTCTGATGGCTTATGGATACAGATGGGAATGAGGAGAAAGGATGGGGTAATAATAAAATATTTAGGCACATGAGTGTGACAGCAAAACACATGGGTAATGTTGTGTGTCATTAACAGAGATACCACAAATGCCTATTGAGATCACGTAAGTATATAAACCAGGCCAGTTCTGTATGAAATGCAGAAGTGCAGAGAGTGCACACAGCCATAACTCACTCATACACCTCAGGCTCATTTCTTGCCTATTTAAAAAGACTTAGCCCCAAATGTCTACCCTTTATCCTTCCACAGAGAAATGTCTCCATATGAATCACTGTGGTCTTGCATTCTCATTGTAATGGCAAACAAACCAAAGTGGGTCTGGAGAGGTTTGATTTGCCCTGTTCATTAAATAGAGTTCCACTGTGATGGGGTAAATGCCAACATGTCAACTGCTTTAGAGCAGATTACATTCATGCTGCAACTATATAGCTACCGAAAGGCCACAAGGACAACTCGTGGGGCTTTTCAGGCATGACTAGGGTCTTCTTCCAGCTGAGCACAGCATCAGAGCCGCTCTGGGAATCAGCATAACAGCAAGAATAAAACAGTGTTGTCTCCTCCCTGCTGTCATTCCCCTTCCTGAAACTTATACTTGAAAGAGGTCATTTAAATGTGATCTTACTCCCTAAAATGAACGTTCTGTCTCTTTGTTTTCATACTACAGCGCTTTCCATTTCTTCCCATCATTAAGCTATTTGAGTGAAATATTGAACTGATTAATGTGGCATTTTCCACTAAACTGTTTCAGGAAATGCTGCACCTTACCAGTGGGATGCTTTTGAATAATGTAATCTCCTTAGTATAATTAAAACTAAGCTCTGAAGTTAGTACCTTTTTTCCCTGGAGGCACTCATCAAAACGTCAAGTGTTCCTTCTAGTGGAACTGCAATCCCACAGTACAAACAAATATATTTATCCACTGTTCCTTGCAAGCAGGAGACCTTTGCCTCTATTCTTTGTCACTTCATTTTTAACATGAGTAAATAGTGCATGAAATAATAAACAGGCTCTATGAGAGAATGACAGAATACTTTTAAAAGGCTTGAAGAAATAAAGTATTATAGGTAAGAATAGTAAGAAGTCCTTTATTTGCTTAACTAATGATTCCTTTCATGTGTGACTCTCAAAACAAAGTTTAAAAGCATATTTATAAATGGAACAAATGATACGGAGCAAAACATTTACTTCCCCTAGAATTCTCAGGCACATTTTTTGCTGCAGAGAAAAACAGGGTTGGGGTGCCACCAGCTGGAGAGCTGGAGCAATACTGTTTGCAGATTTTAGTTCTCTGATAGTAGTTAGGACTCCGCAAATCTAAGGCTGAGTCACCTAAAAAGCAGTTGTCACTATTAGAAAGAGTGGAAATCTGTTCAAATTCTTCCCAAGGAACTCCACAGCTTAGGGCTATCCTTGAAAAACTGATCACATGTAGTGTTTCACCCCCTAAAACACTGGCTGTATTTGTGCATCAGCGGGTCAGTGCATTAACCAGGCCAAGAGCTTGCTTTCCCCTCACACATCACCTACCAAGTCGATCTGAAGGTAAGGCCTGGCCTGCTGCTCTCAGCTGGGGTTCAGAACCACATGATTATAATAATGTGCCCTTAAAGCAGAAAGTATCAGGTACAAAAGAAGCTCTGCAACCACATTACAGAGTCTATGGATACAGATATTACAGAACATGTTTGTGATTCATCTTTGTACTTTTTAAATTCGTATTTTCTAATTTAAATTATAATCCAACTAGGATTTAAGGTACAGGTTTAGGAAACCGAATAAATTCCATCAAAACCACATTGTGTGTGGCAATAGATAGATTGGCTTCTATCCAGCACTACATTATTTATAATTACACTTCTTATTAAACTTGGACATGGAGTATTCTGTACATTGTTAGGTGAAGATAAAGATAGTACAGTTAAATATCTCCTGTTGATCAGTATTTTCCTCCTAAAATGTTATAAGTAGGTCATTGAAATTATTATATAATAGTGTATGCTTGTGCAATAAGTGCACAAGATCAAAGCTCAGTATTATCTTACTTTTTGCTATCTGGAAAGTAAGCATCTAGTCTGAGCCTAGTCATGTAATATCCCACCATAATTAGTGGGGACAGAGACAGTTCTGGGGTCCTTCAATTGTGCAAGTTACCTAAAATCAGCAACACAACCCACTTTTTGGACTTTTCTTTCCCCCTTAACTTCAAGGACACCAAATCAAGGTACATACCTCAACTTCTAGACGGCCAAATGTAGGACAGCAGTACCTCAACCTGTTATTAACATTTTAACAGGACACACACAAGCAATTTCTTTTAATCACTTTCACTAGATTACGTGGTAACTAAATGAATGAGAGACATAAGATATCTGTTTGGAGGAAAATCGTCTTCTCCTACCAAATCCTTAAGTTTGTTATCTTTATGCCCAAATAGTGGCATTGAGATATGCACATATTAGCCACAACTATTCTGTATTTCCTATAACTAATCCTCCTGTTTACCACTTCATTTAAACATTCCTATGTTATACGATCACCAGATACCGGGAAAATGAATGTCTGGCAACACTGATTAGCTTAAATCATAACATGACTTCATTAGTGTCTTGTAAGGACACTTGATGTTTAAACAGCCTTATTTCCTAGTTTACAAACATTTCAAATCTAGCACATCAATGCCATGCAAAGTTAATTGCTTTTACTAATCCACTAATGGAAACCTATGTTCTTTTATATATGATAGAAAACCACCATAAACCTATTTCACTCATTTATTGGACCATTATCCCAAGCCACAGAGTCTTCAGTCTGCTAAGAAAAATTTGAAGCAGGTCTACCTAAACCCTAATGGGTCTCAGTTTGTGGCTGTCTCTTAGGTATTAAGGCTAATACCTTGCATAGGTGAAGGAAGACAGACAACAGTGCAGCCACCAAGTAGCCCCAAGATGGTCTTTGGGAGATTGCACCACCAACACACACAAGCTTTCTGTTTTCTGGGAAAACTCCAAACTGTCAAAGGTCAGCTTGGGGTTTGCTTTTGTTCTTTCCTGTCTCTATTGAAAAATAAGTGTTTTAAATTGTTTAGATTGTTTAGATGATCTGGAAGGTGTCAATCATCCCAACTCTTTCTTGGACTCTCCCCACCATAATGCTTAAGTGCCTGTAGATGGAAAATTTTAAGGAGTGATTACATATGTGGTTACATGTGAATTCAGCAGCACCAGGAAACATTCCCAAATGTGGAATTCAGTCATCTGCAATGACACACTGCCGGCGGATCCCCTGGTGTGTTTTTGGCCCAGAAGAGCATCCTTGCAGAGCGCTCCTGGCACGGCCGGCAGTGGGGCAGCCAGGCTCCCTGCTGCAGCCCTCCCTCGCATGTGAGGGGCACCACGGTGGCACGTCACCGATGTCACCCTCACGGGCCAGCCCTGGCCAGTGCATGGGGTGTCACAGACTAGTGTGTTCCTCTGGCCACCAGCCAAGCCAGCCCATCGCCTCCGCACAAAATAACCCCTAGGACAAGATCTGCAGCAGTCACCCAGGAAGGGCAGAAGCAGTGCAGGGAAAAAGGAGCGAGTTCAGAAGGAGAGGTTCTTGATAAAAATTCTGATCTTTTTCCATGTTCATCAGTTGAAAGATTTAATCTTGTTACGCTGAGAGATTTAATCATTTGGAGAAATTTGATAGTATCTTCTTTAGCTATAAGATGAAGAATAAGGTATGAAATGCTCGCACACCTCCTGTGACAAGTTGAGATGATTAAACAGTTCATATTTATCAAGGTATGGCAGGGAAAGGAAAAATCTGAGTTATTGGTATGGAACCAGTTATAAGTTGAAATTTTTTTTATCTTTCAGCTGTTTGGCAAAAGCTGTTGAGGACACTAATCTGTACTAGAAGCTTGAAAATTCCCTGTTCCTCCCCTAATATAAAACTAATCTTAAGTCTAAAAAAGCCTAAAATAATGATGTCACTATCACTTCTGATTCATGCTGATCTTGCTGAATGTAGTGATTTAAATAGGTGGCAAAATAGCCATTTGCAGTATGTAGGAATGGAAAATCATCTTATTCATCAGCAGTAGTTACACCACTTTCTCCATTAGGAAAAAAAAGTGCTTAACTGCTTATTAAAAATATGTAAATATTAAATAAAAATATTAAAAATATCTTGCAATATACATAGTTTAATATGCACATATATACATAATAATATACTTAATATGAATGAATCTGTGGCTGTGATGGAGTTCGTAACGATTTACGGCTTTTTTGCTTGTGGGGACAGCAGGCAACCTATTAGATGTCTCAGTAGGTCACCAGTACAGGCTCAGAGTATGTGAAAAAATGTTTAAATTACAAAACATAATATCAGAAGATCTAGAGAGATGAAAAGCTTATCAAAAGAAAGTAATAATAGCTTAACAGGATGGTCAATACATAAATTACTCTTGGATGTTCTTACAGAGGTTGTTAATATAGGTTTATAATTTCTTAAGTATAATATAGACAATATATAAATAAAATGAGTTACAAGGTGAAAATTTGGCTTTGAATGTAAAGAAAAATCTCACTGGAGGCACTATGGCCCATCTATATATTTTTTCTGTTGTAACCAACAAATATGATATAATAAGGTTATTCAGAAAGAATTCAAAGTAAGAACTAGTCTTGACCTTTCCCTTTTGAGGGAATAAAAAGTAGCATCAACATTTTCATTAGGAGCATTGGAAATACATTTCCTTGGGAATCAGATATATGCCTATTCAGCATTATGCAAAATTAATTTTTCACCTTTAAATAATGTTGCTCAGCTTTCACTGTGTTTTTTCTTTTTTTCTTTCTTTATTTTTTTATAAGGGTATTATTCCTTTCTAAGCTTTCCATCTCCCGTGGCTAATTAGCGGCCAATTTGCACAGCCTCTGGAATGAGCAGTGCAGGGGGAGCCCCCGCAGGGACAGCCACATCCTGCAGATAAGAAAAGCAGAAGATCATGACTGACATAATCCCACCTATGTCAAGCCAAGGAGCTGGATTCTCACAAAAACTGCACTGTCCAGTTACAGAGACACTTTTTATAGAAGTTTCTTCATCACTTTGGCACTCAACAGCTGATGTATGTTTTGCAGGATGAGTATTTATATCTCTTCCAGTTCTGAGGCTGCTCTGATGCAGAAATGCATGTTCCCATCTAAGGAAATATCTGATATGTTTTAGCTATCATGTTTGCTTCAGTAGAGGCCTACATTAAACGAGGGACTTTTGAGCTGGCTAGAGGGAAGCAGAGACTTTCCCTCAAGAAGGTCACACAGAAAATATGAAATAGCATTATTCCTTTCCAACATTTTTTCTTTTACTTTTTCTTTGTTTCTTCTCTAAACTGTTTGAGGCAACAGCTCCCATGTTGAATCATCTGCCCCAAAACAGCCTGCTTTTCACGTTCAGGCTCAGTACATATACAAGGAGTTCAAAATGGTCCTGATGAGGATGCTGGCTTGCACACACGGCTCAGTTGCTCTCGCTATTGTGGCACCAGCACCTGCTTGGCCCCCTGCTCTCCTCACACTCCCCTGCTTGGCCTTAGGTGGTCAACTCTGCCCATGCTCAACCCTTGCCCAAGATCCTCCAACATGCAAAGGACCTGGTCCTGGCAAAGGCTGCACAGCCGAGCCCTGGGCGTTCCGGCACCAAGGGTGACATGGGCTGCCTGCATCCATCTGCTCACGTCAGCAGCCATCTGCCCTTGCATATACTCTGGTCTCCCTTATCTCTCCCTAGTTCCCGACCTGCAGTGATCCCATGAGTTAACTTCTGCTTGAGGCTGGTGGCACCACTTTGGTTTCTTCCAGATAAAAATTCTGAAGAACCTGTGAAGTCCCATACAGCATCAGCCAGACCCTCTAGTGATGGACATCATCAGAAACAACCCTAAAATTAGCATTGAATTTGAGACATTATTTTTAGACATAGTCTGTTGGAAACACAAAAGTAAAGTCTAATTCTTTGCTAATGTAAACATCTGTGGCCTGTAGACGTTTTGGTTTATTATAGTACTGCTTATGAGTGTTTAGAATATTGACATTTTAAAATATTATTTAATTTATTTTAGAAAAGATAACACTGAATTTGAGAAATGAATCTTTGCAAATGAAATTAATTTTGCATGAATGTATTCACATAAAATATGTCTTTGCTATTAATGAAATTACTCAGATTAATAAGGACATGCACAATTAGGTCATATATCAAGAAAAGAAAACTGAATTACTTAATTGGTCTCTAAAATGTAAAAAATAGAAAGTGTGATCCTGAAATTCTTAAGTTTTTATGGTTTTTGATATTTTTTTTTCTGAGATATACCTAGGGAAATGCTGTCTATAAATCTATCCTTTAAAGTGTCAAACGTATCTATGAAAAATGGCCTTTCCAAGGAGAAATACAGACCAGCCTATGAACACTGAAGTAAGTCGCTCTCAGCTCCAAGTATAGAATATCACAAGTAAGCACATGCTTGCTTGAATGCTTAAAGACTCAAGCAATCTTCTTCCAAATATAAAGCTGAAGTGAGATAGGTCTGCCACGTTCTTTGCCGCTGGATTCTGTGCAAAGGGAGTTAAACTGCTCTGAAATACACCAATTTCAAACCATAAGCATTTTCACTGGTTCACTGTCGATGTGCATCAGCATAGCCAAAAATAGATCTTAGGCCCATAAAATCTGTTTTGATTGCGAGTACCATCCTACAAAAGGAAACAACTTCAAGTGCCTTTTGAACCAAATCTTCTGCTCTACTTATGAACAGATTGTCAGACCTTGAGTCTAATTGGTATCACTCAATCTCTTTATAGCCCTCTAACTTACGCTTTAGAATACATTGTCTGGAAAAAAAAAATGACCAAAAGGGCCTATACAAGTAATTCTTGGAAAACTTATTTAAAGAGATGCAAGGGGAAAACTTCTTAATGTACTAAGCCTGGACTTTCAGGATTGAATTAAATCAGAAAGAAGCATGGAATTAGAGAAATCAAATTATTTTGAAATGCCACAATAGTGTCTTTTTCCCACAAACAGATGTTTCACTCCGCTAATAAAGGCAAATAATTTTCAGAATAAAATGCTACTAGTTGACTGATTGAAAACTAATTGAAATCATGAATTGAAAACAAGGTGTTCAGGTATATTCTGCAAGGAGCATGACCCAGATCAGTCCCTAACTCTTGCTCATGAACTGCCTGCTCCACCTGCACTGTGGAGATCCCACAAACTGAGTCGCAGTTTGGTTGTGTGCTCTTGCTAGTCCACTGCAGGCCCTCATTCCCTACCCACCCATATCCTGGGGTGGAAGAAGCCTCCAGCACTTACACACACCTGCACACACACAACCATGGATTTAGAAAGTTTGCCTGCTTGCCAGCATCCTTAGTGCTATGTGTATCAACACAACCTGGCACACTCTGCCTAATTTCTCTGAGGCTGGTGAGGAAACCCGTCACGAGGACAGAGTGCGCAGGACTGCTCATTAATCCATCCTGCAACCATCACCACGGATGTCACAGCTTCTGTGACGGGGTCTGTCCTTGGGACTAGATATATTTACACTGGCCACTGGCAAAGTACATGATTTCTGAGCCCGTGTGGCACAAGCATCATTTCTACAAACCAGTCTGCTCAAGTGCTCACATCCTCACCTCTCAAACAGCCCGTCCTTTCCCCCCGCCTACTTCCAAGAGCTTCTAAAAAGGTGCCTTGTTATTTTTACTCTCCCTTTTATTTTTTGGCCTAACCTTGTGCTGGGCTGTGCAATCTCCCACATCTGCAGGCAGTTTCTCTTCTGTCTCTGCTAGTAGAAACATATTTCCTGTTGCCTGTGTACTTTCCTACTGTATATCCTGCATCTGGGCTCCTTATCCTGAGGAATTCTATGAGACTGTATAGGGGGGAAATGGCAAAGCTAGGACCTCTGGAAGGTCTTGAGAAACAAGGGGTAGCAGATGACTCTGACAGGGCATATTTATACATTTTGCAACATTCCTTCAGGAATATTACAAAACTGACCACTTTTGGTCCATACCAAGAGATAAGCTATAAAGAAACCTTAAGGCAACATGCACATTACAAGCCATCATGGCTAAGGAACAGCAACAAGATATGGTCAGAAAATCCCAACATCTTTCCCCTAGGAATGTAGGAACTAAATGTTTTCTAAGGCAATAAAACCCACCACCTTCCCTGAGGAGTCCAGGAAATAAAATGAAATGTTTTCAGGGCAAAGAAAGGCCACATAGTGCCTACTATAGCAGAACAAGTCAATAACAGGAACTTAAGTATGTAGTGTCAGTTTGTCTTTCATAGGTCAGATCAAATCAAACAGAGACTCGTCACCTTTACCCAAGACCAAATAAATCATAAAGAGGGCTCTTAGTCCTTGTTTAAGTCCAAAGGAACTAAACAGAGCAGAGGTTTCCAGCCTTTTTTTTTCAGTTTGCCGATCCTTCTATACAGTTCCTGTGGCTCTGTAAACCAGTATGAGCTACCTGGCACTGGTCTTGAGTTATCTTTCAAAGGGATATAGAAATAAACCATGGAACTCCAATCACAGGTCAAAACCAGCTCCTCATCCTGTGGAAGGGAGACTGGGGTGCTTTTGAATGAGTAAGTTAAATAGAAACTCAGGCGCCTATGTTAGTCTCACGCCATCTGGAAGAGCAGAGATAAAACCACCAGAGATATAACCTTGCCATGCCAGGGTTTTCTCACTCAGTCAGTTGCCTCATGACAGATGAGCTAAAATTACAGACAACATGAAACACAGCCAGGGAGTATGGACTCAAGCACGAGTCTGATGCAAGCAAAGATCTGTGATCTGCTATGAGCACAGCCCTGCACACCAGTCGTAGCAACAGGAGAATTTCCCAAGAATCAAGAGAGCTATTTCATGCTCCAGCATTCAAAGGGCTTCTGAGTGTCCAGCTACATATCTCTGCCTCAGAGATGGAAAAATGCCCAGCATTTATCCCCCTGTTCAGAGGAAAACAAATTGCTTCATTTCTGATAAGGAGATCCGCCACTCTAAAGAGAGTAGTATTATGACATTAATCCTAAACCATAGATGTGTCAACAAAGGAAGGAGAGATCTTCTGGGTAATCCCCAGAAGAGTTGTGTCACTGCAGAGAGAGCGGGATTTTCTGAGTAGGAGCAGGTATTGAAAGGCAGTTTTTCCTGGCTATTTGTCAGTAGCCCACGTTCCTACTTACTTAATAGCACTGCTCAGACTGCAATTTACAGATCATATTTTGCCAGCAGCATTAAAGAGTGAACTTAAAGTACTAAGACGTCATCTCATAGTAAAGGAGCATATTTGGCTGATGTGATATATGTTACTAAAAACTTAAATCAAAATAGAAAAGTTCATTTTATTTTAATGTATATTATTTTGAGAAATCATATTCTAGTAAAAAATTTCATTTGACTTTTTGTCTCGTGCAGAATGAAAATATTTTGGGAATGTCTGAAATTCACAGAAGGCTCCACAGTCAGGCTGTTCTGCATGCGAAGCTGTTCTCATCTGTGCTCACCATGAGATGGGAGTAGAGAGTGCCTGACACTCCATCAGTCCACAAAGCTTATGCATTGAACACTTCAATATAAACATTCCTTTCTAAATCCCTTTTTAATCTTTGTCTGTTAAATATGAGCAGTAAGAATTTTTAGCTTGCCCCATACCCACTTAGAGATATTTTTTTGTTACTGAACAAAGAACACAGCCCAGGAACAAGTGTGCTCCTGTGTATTTGGTGTAAGCAATTTTCCTCTAAAGCAGTTCAGCCGACAAGTCCAGAGTAATGTCAGATAATACACAGATCAAACCTGTTCCTTGTAATCACCAGCTCCTTCTAATTAATACTTTATCAGTTTTTCTCTGCTGGAAAGATATCTTGTTTATTTTCAAATCTTTGTCTAAAGTGGAAGACAAGAGGAGAATCCATCAAAGGACAGGTTTTAACAGCAGAAGGTGTTGAAAAGCCAAGTAACAGGCTAGGTGGAAGATCAACCTTGTCCTGTATGAGCAGCTCTGTTTAGGATTTGTCATTGTTTTCATTGTAGAGAAGAAAGTCTGTGCCCTAAATAATGCCCAAATCAGTTGGGCATTCATCCAGTCATGAAGAGAGGAGGCACAAAAGGATGAATCCTCCCCATGCTCTTTTGTAATTACTGTATACAAATGCAGCTTTTGTAGCACAGGTCTCATCATAGCACCATAAGAAGCGATGGAGAACAATACTAGTGACAGTAGCTACAATAGCTCAGTACAATTTGATATGTTTCCCTATGAAAAAGAATGCCAACCTAGTAGCAGAGCTGCCTCTTTCTCGAAAGTAGGATACTATTATCCCAAATAAGCCTGAATGCATCACTGAAAAAGGAAACTACTGCAGAAGTGACAGTCTCCTTCACAGGCTCATTTTTAATTAGCTTGACCTAACCAAGATATAGGGTCATTTACCATTACCCAAGAGCTACACAAAGTCTTGGGCTCCAGATTTTGCTGTTTTAAAATCCTTTAAATCTGTGATTTCCAATCCTTTCAGGCTATAGAGCAGTGCCACATTTTTTAGAGAGCAGCAAGATAGGCACATGGATCTGCTGCACTTGAAAACTACTTTAACATGATTTCAGAGATCAGTTGTAGGTCAGCCTGTAGTCACTTTTCTGAGGTTTACATAAATGGAACAGAAGAGAGAACTGTTTGCTTTGTGCCAATTTATCCAAGAAGTCATGTGTCTATAAAGGTTCATAAATGACCAAAGCGTAGAGTCAAACAACAGAAAGGCATTCCAATATATGTATAGAAGGATAGTGCTGCGTGCTGGCTGAAACTGAATCCCTGATGAGCCAAGGTAACATTTGCTAGAAAACCTCTTGCTCTTGTTAATTCACACACAGCTAGGGCTCAGCTCTGTGAGATGTAGCAGAACATTTCATTCATTTAAAAATGAGTTTAATTAAAAGAAGAAAAAAATAAGATATGGATCTATATTCCTCCCAATGAGTGCATGAGAAAAAATATGAGCAACTTTAAAAGCAACCAGGAGGAAATGTGGCTTGCAGGATTTTCCTGTTAATCATACATGTGTTTTCACTCATTCCATGATGTGTCCAGGTGTTTCTCTGAACTGTTTGTTTGGCCATATGGATACCTTACAAATATCAAGCGACCTGATTATGTTTCTTTAAGGAATCCTATCTGCAGAAATATGCAAACCACGGCCACTGCTTCCCATGCCTGCTAGTACTTTGTGAGATTACAGAGACCTCTTTATTATCCATGACTCACATCATGATGGGCTGATTGTACAAAAGCAGCCACTGTATAGTGTGGCGCATATGGATTCATCTCAGCACACTTTTGTTCTGTGGGTGGGCAGGAGTGCTGGCCCATCTCTTGGGTGGTCAGCATTGCATACAAATACCTTGCCTCTTGCCACGAGCTCAGCAGCTGATTTCCTAAATATATGTGCCAAAATCCTGATTCTCTGCACATCAGTAAGGGGGTTGTTACTGATTTCAGTGGTGTCAGGTGCTTCTGCACTGTTGGATGCTTGTCCCATATCAAGCAGAAGAAGGTTTTTAAAAGTTGCTCTTTCTTTGACAGATGCCATTTTCCAGACTGTTATCATCACTTTAAGCATCATTTGTCTGTTTCGGAGAATGGTAGGTCAGTCCCCAGGCTTTCATTGCACTTGAGAGGACAGGCACATTTTTTTATCAGCAGCAGAATATCTGATGACTTAGAATGGGAATATCCCAAAGAGAACAGGGACAGGCTTTATTTACTAAAGGATAATGGGCTTTGTCCACTATCTAGTGATCTGTAACTGAATCCATGGAATCACAAAAGCCTTGAAGTTATTTTTCCAAAAGGCATGAATTATTTTTCAGTAAAACTACAAAGACTTGCTGCTCTGCCTCTGAGGCTCTCTTTTGCATTGATGAGGTGGCACAGGAGTGTTACTCCTGTTAGTCCAGCCAAAACGGAGTAGTAAAGTACTTATGAGATTTTTTTGATATCTTTTTAACAATTTATTATCTGATCATTTAAAGTTGAATTCTATTATTTTCAAATCAAATGTATGTTTATATATATGATATATCAAGTATCCATGTATTTATATGTACTTAAGAAGAAGAACTTTGGAAGCACCTAACAGAGAGAGAAGTATACTATTTTCTACAAGGTTTTTCTTCAGCACAACCATAGTCATAGGTTGATCACCTTTTAAAAAAGTTCCATTGCATTTTCCATTTGTACTTCTGAATACATTTATTCTAAAGATATTGCCGCTGCTGCTGTAATCAAAACTAGCATTTTGGTAACATAGTGTTTCCAAAGTGGAGGTGGCCAATGGAGTTCATGAATGAAGCTAATGGACAAATGCTGTCTGTGCTGCTGACTCACTAGGTGACTGCTAGTGCAGGTGATTCCCTCCTGAGGAAGGTCTGGAAGAGCAGAGGTGCATGCACTCAGCTAACTGTGTTCAGCATCTCTGGACAAATTACTAATTACTAGCAACTCAGGTATGTTTCAGTGTTTCACTGTTATGACGGATGATCTGTGATGGATTATATAGTGCCAAGTAGTATTTACACACGAATTAAGAAAATTATGAGTATATTAAATCTTGTTACTCGTGTCTTTTGTTTCTCCTTACATAACTTGGGTAATTAACAAAGAGAAAAGAATTAGCCCTGGTCCCTTATTATTGTTTATATTGAGCAATCTCTTGCCATGGATCCAGAGAGATACCCACGCATCTTTCAAATGTAGGACAATCACACTGAATTGACCAATATGACTTCCCATGCTTTTAATCTTGTTTTAAATGGTGGTAGCACTCTGACAAAGCTCCTGTGAATGCTGTAAAATATGGATTTATTAGAGACAGGGAAATAAAATATTTAGCATTTTTTCCTCTTTACTAACAAATCAGAGCAATAAAGAAAAAGAAAACATTTCACAGATTTATATCCTACAAACTCAGAGTATATAATAAGCCTTCATGAGAAAAACTCAGAAAACTTCAAAAAAATTCCACTTGGGACAGAGAAAAATCTGACAAGAACCTACAGGGAGTTGCTGAGCAGATTTTCTTTTTCTGCTTCAGAAGAATACCTGTAGTTGTTGCTGAAGATTTTGTCAAGGGATTAGATCTCTCTCAAAGGAATGCACACTCTCTGAATTAGATAGCATTATACAACACTCTAGAAAGGCTAGGGTCTGACAGAGTAAAAGACAGCTGATTTAAACTGCTAGAGCCCATGGCCTTGAATATTATAGTATTACAATTTGTTCATCTGAAGAGTAAAGAAGACTTCATTAATGCATTGCATATAAGTTTGGTGCTATGAAAGGTTTAGGGTATGACCTGACTCAGCCAATCCATTGCCACAGATGGATTCAAGGAAAGCACATGTGATCTACCCTACAGCTGGTGACTCTAGTGGTAACCATTAATGATGAAGTACAGGTGCTCTCACACACTTCTTTTACCTTATAGGTAAAGGCTGCTATAAAGGCTGCTTTGCTGGAGCAGGGGGGTTTGACTAGATGATCTCTTGAGGTCCCTTTCAACCTCAACCATTTTGTGAAGACGTTAAGACCTTCCTCTTGAAGCTGATGGTGGTAAGATTTGTCACAGTCCTTATTTCATGCATTCATTTCAATATTAGATTGGATCAGAATAACATTTGTTTTCCATAGATATTACCTTTCTCTTGATAATACACAAGCACATGAGAAATTGAGTTGATTATAATCAGATATTTATACAACCCTCAGTATTTTCAGACAACCATATATACTGGGACTAGCATGTTAAAGTCCATGATGGTGACCTTGAACATATCAAATTTTCTGCGCTAGGTGATTGCAAATTGTGGACTCCCAAAGGATGGGTAGGGGAACAACATTTCATTGAGAATTTTGTTTAAATCTGAGGGCTTTTTTCTCAAAATATTTAGCTCTATAAGAATCTCTTGAAATATACATGAAAATAAATACACAGGCATTTAATCATCATCTTAAAGCAAATAAAAATGTCAATTCTTTAGGATACTTTAAGATTCAAAATACTTTAAAAACTTGTAAAGCTGTAGAAATATCTGTCCTCTGGAGTTCTTCTCACAGTGGCCTCTGTGGTGCCATGAGTGAGGTGATCATTATCTGTGCCTCAGCAATGGCAGTCTGGAAGTGATGGTCTCACAAAGTTTGAGGGGAGGGGATGAATCTAGGTGAGAAAAATTGGACGTTAGCATTTTATCATAACTGATTCTCATTTTATAATGACTGGCTTATAGAATTTGCTCATTTATAAAATAGTACTCATCTTGCACTATTAGTACCAACAGAAGGAATACAGCAATAAATGGGAATAATTGAATGAAAGTTTTCTACATAAGACAAAAAAGCCAAGCGGTAAGCTCAATCCTCTTTATCCTACGCAAAAAGGCTGTTAGCCAGTTACTTTGATTCGATTCACCTTTATGGCAAAGTTTTTTTGGCATTTTCGAAAAAGACAGAATCATAGAGTCATAATGGGTGGAAAATGCCTTCAAAATCATCAAGCCCAACCATAAACCATCAGGACCATGCCTGCTAAACCATGTAGAATTTTTTTCTAATGTCTAACATAAACCTTCCCTGGGGCAACTTCAAGCCATTTCCTCTTGTCCTGTCAGTAGTTATTTTGAAGAAGAGACTAGTCCTTTGCCTCACTACAACCTCCTTTCAGGTAGTTATAAAGAGCAATAAGGTCTTCCCTGAGTCTCCTCCAGACTAAACTCCATCTCTCTCAGCTGCTCCTCGTAAAGTCTGTGCTCCAGCCCCATCTCCAGCTTTGTTGCCTTTCTTTGGACACGCTCTAGCACCTCAATGTCTTTCTTGTAGTGAGGGGTCCAAACCTGAACATGATATTCAAGGTGCGGCCTCAACAGCACCAAGCGTGGGAGGATGATCACTTCCCTACTTCTGCTGGCTACACTGTTTCTGACACTAGCCAGGGTGCCCTTGGCCTTCTTGGCCACCTAGGCACACTGAAGGTTCATGTTCAGCTGGCTTTCCAACACTCCCAGATCCTTTTCTGCCATACAGCTCTCTGGTCACCTTGCCCCAAATCTGTAGCGCTGCATGGAGTTGTTGTAACTCAAGTGCAGGATGTGGCATTTGCTCTTCTTCAACATCAGAGTTGGCCTCAGCCCACCAATTCAGGCTCTTCAGGTCCCCCTGTAGAGGCTTCTTAGCCTCAAGCAGATCATCTTCCTCCCAGTTTGGTGTCACCTGCATATTTGCTGAGAGTGCACTCACCCAGATCATTGATAAAGATATTAAAGAGGACAGGCCTCAACACTCACCCCTGGCGAACACCATTGAGGACTGATCGTCAACTGGTCACCACCAGGATTTAACTCCATTCACCACCTCTCTTTAGGTCTGGCCATCCAGCCAGTTTTTCACCCAGTGAAGAGTACATTTATTCAAGCCATGAGCTATAAGCTCCTACCAGCACTATGCAGTCGTGTGTGTGGCATGGCGCAGTGGCAAGGGGACCAACCTGGCAGGTGCGTGGTCCGAGAGTGCATGCAAGGCCTAGGAAGTGCAGTGATGAGTGGAAGAGCCATTGCTACAAGAATTAAATACTAGAGACCATTGGCACACCAGTACAGGACAGTAGTTACAATGTGGATGAGGTTCCAGGATGGAGGGGCAGGTGTAGAGTTGTGTCAGCAAGTGCCAGCGGCAGCTGGTCTTGGCATTGCCATGGCCTGATATTTTAGGGATGCACCTGTGGATTGCTTGAGGCACTGCAGGAGTATCTTGCACTTCACTGCTGCCCCAAGAAATTCAAAGCGATATTGGCTCAAGCTTCGCTCGGTCCAGGCTTGGACTTGACAGGAAGGGGTTAAATGTGTTCTCCATAGCCCTTGCTGCCCCCACTGGCTGGGCAAGACTAGAGCAAGAAACTAGCATTTGGGGCCAGCAACAGTGCAGTATCGATTAAATAACTATTGGGGCACGAGCTGGTGGTGCCGAGCAGAGTGTGTAGCTGGCAGTGCCCTTGTCCCAGCAGCATTCCCATCTCCAGAGCTGTCGAGCATTGGTGCCGTCCTGCAAGCTTGGACTCAAGCCGGAAGGCGTAGCAGCGCAAGCCCGGTATCCCTAGGGAAAAGTCCGTGTTGAGTCTCCGGGGCCGCCTGCGGCTCTAACCACGCCTCCGGCCGCAGAGGTTTCCCAAGTAGCTTTTTACTTCCAGGACAACCTCCAAACTGACCCCTTGCGGGAGGAAACCCAGCCACTTCCCAGTGTCTTCTTCCGGCAGTTGTGTGTACGGCTGCTCACATTGCTGCATCCAGCCCAGTACGCTCGGCACGGCAATCGAGCTGCACTCACGGGTGCAGGGCACAGCATCGCCCATGCCACACCGTGCGGAGATGACGGATATCTGCTTGAGACTGTAAGGGCAGGCTCTTTGGCACGCGGACCTTGAATGCGGGGAGCTCTTCTCTTCATTATTGTTGGACTCGTGTTTCTTGTAGGAATTACAGCGTATCAACCCAATCTGCAGTTCAAAAAAGAATGGCTCGTGCTGGCATTTCACCTCGCCTTGTCGGCATGCTCTGCCTCGTGGCTCTTGGCTCCTATCTTCTGCACCGCTTTCATACCACTACTTTTAGGCGTTCTCCCTACTCCTTGCACCCCTCAGAAGCTGGGGCTCTTGCATGGCAGTTGATCCGTGGTTTTGTGGCTGTCTGGAACCTTACAAATAGGTCTGTGTGTGCGGACTATGCCAAAAGTGCTGGCAGGGCTATTACCTTCAGGGCAATTCCTCTGAACCTGACGGCATCCCTTAATATCACGATGTTATCAGATAATTACACGCTCAAGGCGAGGCGTGTGGCAGTACCAGTTGACAACCCAGTGCTCACGCACCATTACAGTCACGATCTTAATGCCCCCTGGTGCTTCCAGATCCCAGATAATCCCACAAATACCTGTCAAAGTGAGGACCCTTCCTCCATAGGTTGTGTACGGTCCCTCTCCGAGCTGCACACTCGCTCTCTGTGGGACTCCACAGCTCAGCGTAGTCGTTCCCCATTTGGTGAGACTATTAGATGGCAGCTAACGAGTGAGTGTGAGCATGAGCTCACTTGGCACTACGATACCCCGATCTGCTGGGAAGTTGACTCCCTATCCAAGAGATCAATTGAACAACATCTTACTTGCCAGAGGGTTTTCAGTTGTACCAATCAGTTATGGAATGACTTTCCCCCGGAAGTGTGGGTAGTGCCAGAATTGCGCCGATTCCTTCGGGACATGTGCATCTGCAACGGCTACTCGTCTTTAGATCCCTTCTCACGTACACTTGCCATCAATATAAGCAGCCCTCCAACTAACCTAACTAATTATGGCATAGCCCAAATCAGTAAATCTTGCCACAATGATTTATACCCAGCTCCATTCCACACTTTGTGGTTTTGCTCCGATAATATGATGTATTCGCACTTGTCGCCCTTGGAACACCAAGGTCTGCACTGCACCTACGCGGTCCCGACTGTGTGTCCTCCACTATAGGCACCTGGACTGCCCCTGCATTTGAAGCATCAGCTCGACAACTACATCAAACTGCAAAGATGACCCTGCAGAACAGGGTGGCACCGGACATACTGCCACTAAAGGAACAAGGAATGTGTGGAACCATTAATAACAAACTAGGAGAATGTTGTTTTGCTATAGGAGATGTCTCTTCTACAATTCAGGTCACCTAAAACGTATTAAGTCAAGTGTCTCAAGAACTCAAGGGTATGAGGACTGCAACAGCCCCTTCTGACTTCTCTGTGATTGACTGGACCCCACTGTCTTGAGTCACATCTATGCTATTGTGTCTCAGATTGAGCAGTTGTGAGGGGCAGTTTCTAACCTGGTTCTTGTTAGGGTTTGGCTTGTTCATTATCCATAGCGTTATTGTAAGCATGTGAAACTCACTTGCAGTATGTATCTTACAACATGACATAAGTTAGGATGACTTTTTTCTTTTTTTTTAACGTATTTTCCTGTTGCTCCCTAATAGACAACTGAGCCTCTTGCCCACAGACACAGAGGGCTGAACCACAAGGTGTATGATGTAGCAGACACAATACCAGGTAAAACTGGGCAGAGTGGAGCAGAGGATTCACTCCACCCCTGAACAAACTCCCTGTTCCTGTTTCATCCATCAGGTTTGCTTAAAACTGCGACCCGCTATCAGGCGAATACAGTTGGACAGGGGAGACCAAAGGACCCCAGTTCTGCAATCCCATTCTGGCAAGAACACAGACAAAATAAAGCTATTAGCCAAAAGACGTTTCCCTTATCAAGGGTGACCATGAGCCAGAGAAATATAAAAGGACAGCCATGCTGCCCTGGGTTCCTCCTTGGCTGGCCAAGTTCTCCTTTTCTTCAAGATGACCACAGATATTATCAATTTGCTATCTCTTTTTTTTTTCCATCTATTCTCTCTCTCTCTCTATCTCTTTTTCTCCCTCTCTCTCTCTCTTGCTCCCTCCTCTTTTATCTCTCTCCTACGTGGTTGTAAACTTATTGCATTGGCAGTGTGTTGTTTGATGAGTGTGATCTCTACTTGAACTGAGTATCAATACATTTGACATAAAATACTCATGATGACAGACTTCCGTCTGCTTGTTGTGGCAGCAGCTGGAGGAGATGCTGGCTTTTCATAGTGAATCTCTGTTTCCAGGTTGCTCCCAGACTGCCTAAGATTGGAGATGCCTCTGGAGGTTGCCTAGTCCAGCCTGTTTCTGTTCCCTGCTCTCATGCTGTGCAGGCCTTCCCATAGTCCCTGCACTTTTGAGTGCCCACACACAGCCCTGTCTGGTACATAGTTCTCCTAAGAATTCCCTTTGCTCACCATCAGTTCGGTCCATCAGTAATGGGAGGAGGATCAGAGCTGGGGTTTAATGCCAGTGGTGCTTTCATTTCATAGTATAATAAGACAGATCAGATTTTAGCTAGTTAAAGAGCAAAGGGGAAGGTCTGTGTATATTGTATTTCATTTAGTGCATCTCGGTTCAGGTGCCACCCTGATCACAGCCTGCCCCAAGTCTGCCTCCCTCAACTTCCTATCCTATCTGCCGGCTTCCTGCTGTCTTACTGGAGCTCAGTGTCTTTCCTCAATCTTCAGAAGCACAAAGGCTGCCCTGGCAGCACGGGCTGTGGAGTGGGGCCAGTGCCCTCGTGGGTGTTGTGGGCCAGCCCCAGCTTTGGGCTGCAAGAGCAGCCTTGAGGTCCTCCATCCTGTGCTGAGCTGGTCAGGGTCTTGGGCCTGGTGTCTCTGCTTGCTCCCAGCATCTGTCTCTACTGCAGCTGGAGCAAGTGCCCCAGAAAAGCCAAAGTGTCTGCACAGGCACCAACTGGACCCTGACTGAAGATATGTGTGGGCAGCTGTGGGCAGCTGGGCCGGACCAGGACCTCCCATCAGCACCTTGCGCAGGGCACCACATACAGAAGAGCAGGCTGCTTCCTGCACTGTCCTCTGAGAGGGGCCACTCTGGAGCCCCACAGCTGTCCAATCTCCACATTTCCCTGCCTGTGCTACTGGCACTTTCTCCTGACCATTGCCAGCCCAGATACTAGCTTTCAGGAACCCCTCGAGGCCTTTACAATTTTGTTCAAGCCTGTGCAAATCCTCAGAAGGCCATAGAGACCCTTAAAAGCTTGTACAAGCCCATACAAACCCAGATGAGCTGAGAGGAGCCTCTAGATGCCTATACAAGCTTGTATACTCTTGCTTGAGTCCTCAGGACCCTATAGTGATCTTGATAAACTTGTACAAGCTTGTGCAAGCTCACAGGAACCCATCAAAGCCCTTACAAAGTTGTACAGGCCCGTGGGTGCCCACCAGAGGCGATTGAGGCCTCTAACAAGCACGCACTAGTCTCCAGGAGCTTGTCATGGCCTTTACAACCTTGTACAGGCCCATGTGAGTCCTTACAAAGTTGTAGAGTTCTCTAAATGCTTCTACGATCCCTTGTGAGCCCATGGGACCATGTTGAGGCCTTTACAAGCTGGCTGCTTAGCTCTGGGATGATGAAGCTGCATGAAATCTCTGAGCTGTCTCCGGGTGCTGCTGGCTCTATGGCCTGTGAAGCTGGTTATCTCTGGAACATACTTTCAATTTTGAGGCAAAAAGAGGGAAATGGATATGGGCAGGAAGGAGGAGAGATGCTTATGGAAAGGTTTTTCCCTTCTCATTTATTTTCTCACTGTTTGACATGGAAGGAGGGGACCTGCTGCTGTCAGAGTTGCCAAGGAGCAACTGGGAAAGCAGCAGGTGCCGGAATGAGAATGGGGGCTCAGGGCATGGCCTCCGTGCTCCATGGGTGACACTGGCTTCCAGACCATGGTGATCCTGGCAATGCAATCACAACTTTCAGGAGCCTGTGACAGCATTGTGACACAGCCAGGACAGGATAATAGGCAGAGCTCACCAGATTTGCTCCACAGTCATCCAGGCCTGACCCCGGCTCAGGAAAGGCTCCAGCCAAGGGCTCTTGGAAAGGCACATGGAAGGGGATCAAATCAAATCTGATGCATCTCCAGGATATGTCTTGGTTACATCCTGATGGGAAGAGCTTCCTGCAGAGAAAGTGAACAAAACAGAACTGCTGTTTTGGAGCACCCTCTTCAGTACTGTGGAACAACAGACGTCAAACACCAGGGAACACAGGAAGATACAGGGGAGAAATACCAGCACTCTTCCTTTGATGGAGAGAGCCTAGAGGACAATGTGAACAGACTCCGGCATCTAGAGAGCAGCCACCTGGAAGCAGGAAACTGTGGGGAGTTCCCATGGAGGCGTTCTGACTGACTGGCAGGAGGTGGATATGACATCTATGAAGGATGGTCCTGTGGGAACCTGGAAAGTCTTCCAGGCTGCAGCCTGGGATGGGAAATGCTCCCTGTCTGCGTAAACCCCCTCACATGCCACCTATGAGCAGTCATGAGTGGCAATGTGAGACGGGAACTGCCCCCCTGACAGTGTTCCCAACTCGGGTACCCACTTGGGAGGAGTTCCCTGTGGTTGCCTGGGATGGGAACCATCCTGCAGGGGGCAAGGCCTTCCGGGAATCCGGGATGGATTCCTGAGTGGGAGCTTCCCCCCGAAGAGGCGGACCAGATCTGATACCTGTCTGAGCTGCACGCTGCTGCTTGGGACGGGAGCTGCCTCCCAGCAGTGTAAGCCACTCGGATGCCCGTCTGGGATAAGTCCGATGCAGCTATTTGGAAACAGAGGAAACTCTGTGGGGAGGAAGAGTACAGCTTTTCCAGGGATGCTCCCATGGAGTAGTTCTAACTGGCTGGCGGGAGGTGGAATTCCCATCTCCCAAGGAATAAGACTGCCTTGCAGCAACGTAGCAAGCAGGTACCTGGGAAGAGCCCTAGGGCTGGCAGTGCTGGTGTCTTCTGGCGGGATGGAGCCCTGCCATCTGTGGCCAGGAGGCAAGCCTTGCTCGCATGCTCAGGGAGCAGCCCATCGCCAGGTTTGGGGCCAGGAAGGAATTTTCCCCTGGCACAAATTGGCTTTGGTGCCCAGGGGTTTTTTGCTTTCCTCTGCAGCATCGAGCACGGCCCATTCCCAGGCTCCTTGGAGCCCTTTCAGGCCAGGCAGCGGCTGTTGCAGGATCGCAACACCAGCTCTGCCCTGCAGCCCTCTTGTCACCCAGCTCCTGGCCTGCTCTGAG
>JAUBOD010000667.1:8800612-8811811 GCA_032353885.1 Nothura maculosa
TTTCAGGGAAGCTTGTCAGCAACTGTCTGATCAACTCTGATCTTGCTTCCCACTGTAAACATCAAAGCATCAAAGATGTTTTTTGTGGCTTGCTATAAAAATAAGTGTCAGTCTCCAGCATGGACTCTTTTTGGTTGTTGCTTTCCAGGGCCAACAGACTGCAGAACTGCAGAATCTGCTAAAAGATGTTGAAACAGTTTCTGCAGCTTCTACTTACCCCATTCCAAAAAGTCTTCCTTGCCTTGTCGTTACCGTGACAATATTTGCACCAGTTAGCCTTTCACATAGGAAAATGGCTTGAATTCATGCAGTGTCCAGTGTGGAAAGTATAAGAACATCATACATGTGAACATCAGTCTAGCTTGGCTTTTATATACAGTTAACCAACACATCCCAACAATGCAATGACTCTATTGACTTTATGTCAAGCTTTGTACTCAGTTACATTGGCAATGTTAATGAAATTAATCTGTTGGCATTACAAAATAAGGCTTGTGCTGCTGAGAACAGAATACTTTTCACAATAAAACACCATTTTGAGCAAAGAATCTTTAGCATCTTTAGAAATCTTTAGCAAAGAATAATTTTGCCAGCTTGATTTAAGTAGTAATCACAGTCCCCACAGTTGGTGTATGATTCAGTTCCCTGAGAAATCAATTAGAAATCTATTGTAGCTACAATAGAATCAAATCTCTGTTAAAAAGTCTACCTGCAAATAATTGACTACTCCTCAATGCATGCACTATAAAGATATCAAGGCACATTATCGATGAAAAGAATCTTTAAAAAATGATTTATAATTAAATATCATTAGATTGTTATCAAAGTAATAGAAAAGCTGTCAGCATTATAGTATAACAACAACTTTTTAAAATAAGATGAACAGTAGGTGTAGTTCAAAGACCAAAGTCCAAATGTTAACATTTCCTACTAACAGTCAATAGAAAGGAGTCTAGAGGGGATTATTTATTCTATATTATGGTCTTACTTGCATGTACATTTATGTATAATCACTCTATTGTTTCACCATAATTGCCTAATTGGTTAAAATCTCGGTGGTTGGCACTTGGCTGGTATTTTGTAAGTTATGACAGTGGAATGTACAAATATGAGTACAGCTTGTTCACATACTATTAGTCTGCCAAGTTCATTCGTATTCTTACAAAACATTTTAAAATTAAGATCCGTATACAAATGGCATACATTTTAGGTACTAGCACTCATAAGGATCTTTAGAATAAATAGAATCCTCATGTAAAGTATGTCAGGATGCTGCAAGTGCTGCCAGCCTTCCCTGTCCCTGCTCAGCTGAGACCTCCCAGACCCTGACCAGCCCCAGCAGCTGGCTTCAGCTCAGCCCAGGGCCATCAGTCCAAGTCCAGCAATGCACTACAGTATCTATAGTAATTTCTTTAGTCATTTTGTCATAGACAGTGTTTGAGGGCTAAGATCCACAGGTTTCCAAAATTACTAATTATTGTGTCCTTAGATAACTTTCTTGTTTACTTACGTCATCTTTGAACCATCCATGACCAGATACAGTGCACTAGGACCTTTGTGACATGAAGGATGCCAGTGACAGAAACTATTGAGGAAAAGAGAGATGCAGAAAGGCCACACACACCTCCGGTACAAGCAAGATGACAGTGCAGTTTACCACTCAACAGTTTCTAAGCAACTGGAACAAGTCATAGGTAACCATAACACTGCCAGAAACACTGATGGGGTGAGCAGCTAACCTAGGAGGCTCCCAACTCAGCACACTCCTTATTTCAGTAGTCTTTCCAAGCTGGAAAACTAGTGATGATTTCCTGAGGTTGCCAGGCAAAATGGCTGCTAACAGAGGAGTCTAGGAGTCTAGTCTCACTGTAAGGTCAAGCCTCTGGAAGGCTGATCCTGCACAGACTAATTTGCAGCCACAGAAAGGCAGTTGGGCATGCTTACACCTTGCTTGTCAGGAAAGACAGAAAACAAAGCTCAAGTATCCATTCATCAGGCAAAATAGTTAGACAAAATGCAGAGGGAAGGAAGGAGGCATCTTTTTTTCCCTACATGGTAATCTTTCCTATGTTTTTAAAGAGTTTTTGATGTTTGGAGTTCCAAAGTGCTCCTGAAACTAGTGCAATTACCTTGTATGAAACTCCTGTAGTTACATTCATTATTTCTGATTACTAAAAAGAACAACTTCAATCTCAGAAAATGTACTGAGTGCTCAGGAAAAATCTAGGGCACAAGAATTTTCAGAATAAGTTTAAGCTACCAGCAGTGACAGTTTCCTCTTCATCTATGAGAGCGGATTTCTTTTCATGTATCCAAGATGATACTGTACTGTTCAGCTTTAAAATTCAATTCTTCTCAAAAAAGAATAAAATTCAAATCCTTCTTCAAAATATTAACTATTTTAAGGCTTAAATCACCTCTTGGGATATACCGAGTCTTCCTCAGCTACACTATTTCCAAGTAATTTGCTAATCAGAGAAGAGGAATTGCTATGCATGCACAGCTGTGCATTTCATCAACTATCCAGGAGTGGGTCAAGCTGATATATTGCAGTCTAGACATTTCAAAATTTTAAAATATTAAAAATGGACATATTTTGAACATGCTGAGCTGTTATTTATTTCCTTAAACTACTGTACTACAAGTACATTTTATAAATTTTACTGTAATGTATCTTACCTATTTATGCTTCTTACTCTTCTTAAAGTCATGCCAGTACTGCCCCTACAACAAACCAAATTATCCTTGTTGTAGATAACATGATCTCTAACAAGCAGCCCAAATTCTGCTGTCCTTCCTAAGAAATATTTTTATTTCTCTTCCAGCCCTTGCCATCTTCCTTCCATTATTCTTAGCTGTTAATGACAAAACGGCATGCAACACCAAAGACAAATTGTCTTTAGTAGCTACAGTTATACATTACAGTATTCAAAAATCAAATATAAACATTTCAGTGTGGAAAAGAGGCCTTTAAAACTGATGAAAAATATTATTGTTTCAAATTAGATATATGGAGAACTGCAATAATCCATCCTTCATTTCTTCTTATATATGAAAATTACTGTTGAATTTAAATTAGAATCTATTGCTAGCTATTTGACTACTTATACTGGAGTTAAAAGATGCTGTTCAGCTTGCCAAAATTTTTGTTATCTTTATATTAGGGAATATGTTTTCTGTCTTTAATTCAGTTTTCAGTTTTTGGTTTTAATAGAGCTTATTATTTGCTTTGAAAGTACTATCAAATTCTTTAAAGGACAGAATTAGTACACATCAAGGATTAAGTTTGAATTTAAATATTTATTGCTTTTCATAAAAGCAACCTAGTTTCAAAAATATTATCAGTAAAATTCCGCATATGGTCACAAAGCTGGTATCACTTTCTATATGAGATCCTTTGTAACAAGAAGTTTTTTTCAGATCTAATTCTGGAGAATCCAGGAGAAAAACTAGGGATATATTTTTCTGCATACAGTTTTAAGGAACTAAGGAACTAATTTAGGCAGTCTGGGATATGTGTGTATGTATAATCACATGGAAAGCCTGTCTTTAAAAAGCTTATGAATTCTCCTTCATCCTGGGGACTGTGCATCTCTATCCGAGCGCAAACTCCATTTTGAATGGGGCTTGTGATGCTTTCAAGGATTTAGATCTCAAAGAATAGTGACACATGGCAGATCAGAGAGTGATCTGGGAGAATCCCACTCCCCAAAAGCATCTTTGATGACAGCCTGGCCAAAGCTAACACAACCATTTTTCTCTTTGGGTAGTAAAATAGAGACTGAAAAGCACCCAAACAATTGCAATAGAAATCATTGCTCTAGTCCTTAAACATGAAGAGATTGAGGAAATCTGAAAGCAACAGAGAAACACAAATCTTAAACAAGAAAGAAGATATGTTTTAACAACAGAAAGCACTCTTTGAATGTAAAACCAGCTAAGGAGAAAGAAACGTGTTTAGTTGGAGACAAAGGAAGCCACACGTCTTGTAGAAACAGTTGCTTTCAACCTACTTCAGAGGTTGGAAAAGGAGCTTGGAAAAGGAACAAATTTATAAGGTCTCCCTTACAAAACTGGAATTTTAGAAACAGATGGTGTTGCCATGTCCCCAGGCCAGGCTTTAGAGTGCAAAGGTCTAGCAAACTGGGATCCAAACCCGCTGACCTAGTGAGTGCTGGCACAGGGAGCCCACCTGCTGTAATGGAAACCACTGACCTAGCCTACAACCAAAACAGATAAGCTACATGTAGAATTAGTCCTGCCGGTGGGTTCCTAAACAAAGTGTGCTGAAGGATTTGGCAAATCCCCAGGTTTCCTTAAATAATGCAAAATTGACCAGTGAAGGCAAGAATTGAGTGCTATGACGTGCTATTGAAAGGGTCAGTTAGAGGTGCTTGCTTCCACTTCTCTGGTAGGAAGAAAGTTCTACATGAACATGAAATAATGACAGATTATAAAAAAGGCCAAATGAATATGCAAACAATTACTCATGCTGAGCACAATGGAAAAGGCTGGGGAAGATTCCTTGACTGGACCTCTTCAGGAGGCATCAGGATGAGCATTAACCCATCGCGCATTGCACTGCACATTGGCTTCTAATCAGAAAGAAAGTGTCAAGTGACACTAAGAGTCAAGAAGACACATGCACTGAACCTCTGATTATTTACTTTTATCTATGAGGAGCAAATCATTAACCTCTGTTTTCGAGTTTTATTACCGGTAGATGAAAAATCATTTGTTCTACTATTCAAAATAAGTGTTTTTATAAAGGTTAATGATGATGGCTTTCACTGTACTTAGGAAGATGTGATACTTATGGTGCTTATAAAGTTATAAAAATACTAAGTACTAGTACCAATAAAAAAGTAGAGGAGCTACATGCCTTATTTATGAATTATTTTTAAACAACATGATTCCAAGAAATGAATTTGTAAGAAAAATCCTATATATCATGTCTATATATCATGTTAGTTCCCCACCAAAATAACAATATTTTACAGCAGTCAAGTTACTAATTTTATTTGGATTCTATTTCAACAGAAAACATAAAGACAAATATGAGGTGAAAGACAGAATTCCCTTAAACCTGTTTCAGAATGTTTCTTAGAAGTGAATACAGATGATTTTAGAGACAAACCAAATACACATAAAGCCTGACTAGTGCAAAGATAATAATTTCTTATTCTTTGAGGGGAAAAAAACAGGCTTGTGATTCTTCATTCTTCACATGACAATAGCTCCTTTTATTATCTTCCCTGCAGCCATCTTTTATACTCCGCAGTTTCCTCAGTGATTTTTACACAATCTGCATCCCAGGCACTAGCATGTAAATTCATGTCTCCTCATGCCTCCTTTGGTGGTAATAACTGAGCTGTGGGATAAGGAAGAGACTTGCAGAGTAAACCAGAGAGCTTCTTTCAAGGGTCTTTTTTTTCCTATATGGTAGGAATCTACATTTTATGCAGAGAAGAGCCATCATTTGGATATATATTCTTGCTGATGCACCCCAGCATCGTGAGAAATGTGGAAGGCACACAGAAAAATCTCAAGGTTTGTATCAGCAGCGTCTGAGTAACAATGTTGGAAAATGCTTTTGACTGACAGGAAACTACTTTTTAAAAAATGTTGACAGCGTTTCAATTAAAAATGAAGGATTGTATTCACTGAAATTATGTATTACTGCAATGCTCAATATGTACTGCTAAGCTCTGAAAATGTAATCTCCTGATAAGAAAAAGGTGATAAATCTCTTAGATAATAAATCATATCTTTGTACTTATTCTCACTCCTCCTTCCTAGGTTTTCCAGGGATGTAAAAAAAACAAAGACCATAGAAACAAAATTGACAATTAATTTCATTTTTTCCAAGTGCTATTTTGATTAGAAAGGCAAGTTTCTTCTAGCAGAATCAGGATACAAAGTTCTCCTTACAGCACTGACAGAGCAATTGAAAGTCCTGTATTGCCTGGCTCTGCACAGGTCTGCTGAACATTGACCTTCCAGCTTTGGGCCATAATGCTGCACAGTCTTGATGTCCTAATATATCAGCGACAAACACTAGTCTAAGGGTCATTACTCCAAGTAAAAATTAACCTATGGTGGAGGATGTTTTAATTTCATATTTTATAGAGGCCTAGTTAGTGTTTTTACACAGCACCAATGTTGTCTTTTTATTTAGGCTTTATCTATTGGGCAATGTCCTATACTTGGAGCTAAGCCATTCCTTCGGCATAACTTGCTTCAAGTTGCCATTTTGTAGTTCACTCTAAATCTGTTTTTCACATAGCTCTGTACTACCTAACATCAGTCTTTCAGGTTGATAGGTAGCTTGAGTGATCCAGTTTTGTTTTCAAGTTATTCTGATGCCAGGGGTTTATTACAAGTGCATTGACAGATTGCTATGTTACCTCATTTGATTAAAATATATAAACAGATTAAAACTTTATTTTCATAGAGAAGGAAAAAAAAACCCGCACATTGTTTTCCCTAGGTCTGCTCTGCTACCTAATCATCATGCAGAGACATTCTGCTTCCCTCTTGACTGGTGAGCACCTGACCATTGCAGAAAGATGGCTTAATACGATGCGATGAGTTATACGTTAATAAGAAAATGAAGTTATGAGATCTTTTTTTAACTCGAGGGCACATAAAATTAAGTCCTTAACTTCAGCCTGTCATTCTCAGAGCACTGAGTGCCCAAAGCTGCTTTTATTAGATTTCTAAGAAACTACTTTAAAGACATTTCTTCTTATTTTCTTTTTAATTAGGACTTTTAAATAGGTAATCACAGTTGAGAACAAAAAGCTACAGTTCCTGTAGCATAATACCTGAAAATTAAACACCCTTTTGTAAGATGTGTGGCAGATTCGTTCCTTGTTACCACTGGGATGCTTGCCTGAGTGTTCCCCATTTCACCATTTCTTAGTACATTCTATTTCTTTTCACTATTCTTTCTGCTCTGTGGCTGAACAATTTGCCAAAAAACATACTTCATTGAGTAATCCTTTACAAGGCAGTCAATACAAAAAAAAAAGTTACGAAGGGATTAAAGTTATGGGATAAACCTTTTCTCAGCATACCTGGGACTTCTTGTCCTATTTTGGCTTTACATAAATGGCTATTGTCCCATCCACAACAGCGAGAGCACTGGGGGAGAGTGTCTGAGTTAGGTGCCTGGGTACTGCGAGCCCTGGGGCTGTCTGGTTTGCCCACTGTTCCCTGTCTCTGTAGCTAACTTTATAATCTCAGAAAAAGAAATGAAAAATGATAATTGTGACTACTAAGAATTGCATATTAATGCCCCTGAATGGCATGTCAGTAGATTTCTATATTATAATTCTAGGAAAAAAAAAGAAAATCTTCCATTTCTACTGCCAATATATTGACATATATGGATTCTTTATTTAGACATCCTAGTGAAGACAAGCCTAAGTTATTATGTAAATCACATGTGTGATGATTGGACACATAGTATTATACTCATGGCTAAAATTAGAACAGTTGTGAAGTTCAAATCTAATCTGTTAATCCAGGTGTGAGAAAGAGTTTAACTGGAGGAAAACAATTTGTCATAAATATAATAAAAATGTAAGGCTACAGATATCTGAAGGATGTCATCTGGCCTGGCCACCTGCTCAGAGACAGGATGTATACCATTTCTAAGGGATATTTAATCTCTTCTTCAATCACTTTCATTGGAACATTTTGACAAACTCTCTGTATAATCTGATCCAGTGCTTAACTATGCTTACACATTTTTTTCCTCTGATGTCTTTCTGGGTGCAAATTGACCTGCTTTCTTCTTGTCCAGACTTTGAAAGACACTGTCAGCAACTGATTGCCATACCCCACTCCTTTTACATATGGAAAGATTGTTAGGCTGTCACACTTAAATAACTCTGGATTAAAAAATAGCCAGTTGTTCTGATGTTAAGAAAACAAAAGAATAAAACTGTTACAAAGACTCAGGCTTGGGAAAAGAGAAATCTTACAGATGGACTCCTGAAGGCACTCTGCAGAGCACTGTTCTAAGTCCAAAGGGGATAAAATCAACTTCTTCTATCTTCTATAAACCTTCCTATCACTAGCCTGAATTTTCATGAATACTGTATTGAGAAAAATGAGAAACTTATTTATACCTTTACCACAAGAAATAAGAGAAGTAAGAAATCATCTGCCTTAGGGAAGGCTTTGGGACTTGGGGTCTTTCTGCAGCATTCTATGAGTATATATTCAGAAGTTTAGTAATGAGAAATTAATAGGAATACATTTCTTCAATCTGAAAGAAGAGAACAATCTCAAAACATGGTGATGCATTTTCAGAACATAAAAAGTAGTTTTCTCTCTGAGATATTTTCACTATATTTGTGCTACTTTGTACAAGTATAAAAAGATTAAATATATTTAAATACATTCTAGCAAGTGGATCGAAAGTATTCTAGTCCCACTTCTTCCTTTGTACATTTGACTTAGTCAGCTTGGAAACCTTTGAATTAATTTATCAATATTCAGATGCAAGAACTTTTTATCAGATTCACATTGCATCCAAGTGTGCTGATTCTTCTGAATAATTTCTTTCCTTTTACATCAACAGCTATTTCTGATCATAACCATTCCATGCCTTTCAGCTAGGCACTGTGTTTTCTTCAAAAGCCTTTCCATCCATAATGTGGCATAGCTGCTTTTGTGATTGAGGCTTCAGAGAGAGACAAAACTCCTCACACTTTCTGTGAGCAGAAAAGAACTCTCCAAAGTACTAATTCCTGCTCTACTCTGAAGTCTCCTTCTGCTGTGGAGCTTTTAGAGAGGGTCCAGTGGAGGGCAACAAAGATGATTAAGGGACTGGAACATCTCTTGTAGAAGGAAAGACTGAGTGAGTTGGGCCTGTTTTCTCTGGAGACGAGAAGGCTGAGAAGGGATATGATTAATATGTATTCATGTATGTACCTGAAGGGGGAATGTCTGGAAGAAGGGGCCAAGCTCTTCTCAGCGGTGGCCAGTGACAGGACAGGGGGCAATGGGTGTAAGTTGGAACACAGGAAGTTCCACCTCCATGTGAGGAAGAGCTTCTTTCCTGTGAGGGTGACAGAGCAGTGGAACAGGCTGCCCAGGGAGGTTGTGGAGTCTCCTTCTCTGGAGGTCTTCAAAACCTGCTTGGATGCCGCCCTGTGCCCAGTGTTCTGGGTGTCCCTGCATGAGGAGTTGGACTAGATGAGCTCTAGGGGTCCCTTCCAACCTTAACCATTCTGTGATTCTGTGAATCCATGCCAATGCAGGTTAGTTCTTAGAACTAAACAGTATTTCTGTGCTTATCCATGTCTCTGACCACAAGGAGCCAGGGTTATTTGCCCTCCCCTGCCCCCCACACACACTGAATTCACCAAAAGTAAAGGAATGCTTGATTTGAAGTAAAGCTGAAGTCATCATTCAGCTGTTATTGTACTGAGGTTAACACTTACTTTGACAGGTAAGTTAAAGCAGTAACAGTAATTTCTTCTAATGCTAGTATTTTCTTATATTGTTTTGGTGAAGTGAAAAAAAAGGTAAGAAGAAAAAAGATAAAGGCATTTGTCTAAGGACTGGAACATAGTATGGTTATTCTACTTCATAAGTTCCTCAGTTTCTAAAACGTAGTAAAAAGGAAGACAGTTTCACTCTATGCCCTCATTTATTATACATAAGAATGCATGACCCGACCTAAAATAGACGGCAGGGCACATTTAGTTTTGCTGATTATTACAATAAAAGATTAAAATGTCTGTGTTTTTCTACCTTAAGGACAAAATTTAGATCTGTTGTGCTCATAGCTCATCTGAGTTCCCTAAACATAAATAGCCTTTGTTATGATATATTTTTAAACTCTTTATTATGATAAATTTAAGTAGCTTAATTTGTCAAATGCACAACTGATTAGAATAGCCTGTATATCATTTCTCTCCAGTTTCACAGATGAATGGTTAGGACATGCAGTCAGATTTACATAGGTATGAAAAATGATAAATCTGTTAAATATGTTTTATTTTCTTGAGCAGACACTAGTGCAGACGAAAGCATCCATATGGCCATTTGCAAACAAACTTCTAAAGTTTTCCAAGAAACTTGTTGAGTAAGAATAGATTATCCATTTTAAACCAATTATTTGAAGGCAGTTTCATTTTAAGGAAGCAATTTTATTTAGTAATGAGGCATTTTTTAATAAATTAACTTTTATTATCCCTTTATTTTGAAAGATTTTATGCATGTATGTTCTTTAAAAAAAACAATAAGAACAATAAAAAAAAACACAGGCAAAAAAATTGTGCCTGACTTTGGACTCAATTTTCCCTTGCAGAAGTTTTAATGACTATGATATGAATTTTGCCCATTATTTTTACTTGATACAGGTATGTATCATTATGGTTGCAATGTATATTGCTCTGTGTGGCAGGCAGTTCATGCCACCAGAAGGATCTTTACTGGCAAATGTAACCCCAGAAGATATTTTCTGGCGGAGGGCTGCACAGCTAGTGCTTAGAAGCCAGCACAGGGGTTTTGCTGTACTTTTTTACTATTTACTTCATATGCTCCCCTTCTGCTAGCACATGTGGCATTCAACTCCAGGTAGATGTATTCTTGCTAAGCTTATTTTCACAGGTAGTTTAACACTGTAGACTTCCTCCTAACTGAAAAAAGTCTGTTGGATAGCAAAGGGATTTAGGATAGGGAAAGTTATCGCTCAGAAGAAGAGTCAGCCCAGAACAATGCTTTTATTACAAATGCTCTGCTATTTCCCATGGTGATGTGGTAAGCAGGGAAAAATGGAGAAGGGAGGAGGCACATGAAGCCTAAATATAAATATCCATATTCTTGTCGTTCTGGGCTTACCTGTTGGCAGCAGGAGGCTTGCACAGACAGAGGTCCAGCTGCTTTTGCTCATGTTTCTCCAGAGTGGCTGGCTATCTAGCAGGAATTTGGTCTGTGTTTCATACGATCAATAGCAAAGCATAATGAAATATGACCCCAGATACATAGCTGCCTTGGGCCAGACACTCAGCAGCAGCATATGGAATGAATAAGAGAGTACGTCATGTATGAGCCAGAGCCATAATGACCACACTGCTGTCTACTGCAATAAGCACAGTCGGCTTTGTTATTTTTCAGAGCTTCCCTAACTTTGTGACTTCTAAACTGGTGATTTTTTTTCTGGGTAGCTCTTTCAAT
>JAUBOD010000667.1:8816579-8833253 GCA_032353885.1 Nothura maculosa
GGGGAGGGGCCGCGCCTGGCGCGCGCCGCCGTTGTCAGGGGAGCGGCGGCCGCCGGGGCCGCGGAGGCTGCGGCAGCGCCGCGGGGCGGGGAGGGGCCGCGGGGGGGAGCGGGGGGATCCTGCGGGGAAGGGGGTGTGGGAGGGCTCGGGGGAGGGCGCGGGGGGTGCGGGAGCCGCGGCCTGGTGCGGGGGAATCGCTTGGAGGCGGCTCGGAGCGGCTCGCGAGGCAGTGACACCGCAGCGCGCGGCGGCCGGGCCCGGCCCGACGCCCCCCGGGCCGCTGCTGCCCAGGGCTGGAGCAGGAGCAGAGGTTCCCTGCTGCCCACGGCTCGTTATTGATGAGTTGTCCTCGTTGGGAGCCCGCGTCTCTCACCCTGCCCAGCATCTCCCGGCTGTGGTGCCACCCGGGAATGCTGTGAATAAAGGGAATGTGTCTCTGTGTGTGTCCCATTTAGGCTCCGAGCTATTCCTATTTCCCCAGGTGGAGGGAGCTGAGATGAGATGTTCAGTGGCTGAATCAATGGCAGGTTGCGTGTGACTTCAGCTCCTTAATCTGATGGGGAATGTGTCAACTCTGCTTGGCCCGGGTGACATCCATGAGATCTACCAAGCTGGGTGGGGTTAAGCTGGGCTTTTCTGTAAAGCCTTTTTTTTTTTTTTTTTTTCTTTCTCCCTGCTAGTGTTTAGGAGCTTTCTAAAGACTAATCCAGCGTTTTCATAGGAATAAAAACCCGAAGATCTAAGGTGCTGAAGACAGCAGGGCCTCGGTATGGGGCAGGAGATAGGCAGCAGATCTTGATGCAGCTTGTCTGTCCGATGGTCCATCCTGCAGCTCAACCCTGCAATAAAAATCTAATGCTCAGAGTTAGCTGGACTCTGTGTTATACCTCACCCCTCAATTTGTGCTTCGTGGCTTGTGGGCCAGGAATAATCTGATAGGTTTAGCCTAACTTCCTGCAGATCTGAGGTTTCAGAAAACTTCATCATAGCAATTTGCACAGATGTTTCCCTGAAGTTTTGATGAACTTCTAATAAATGCTGCTGTATGACTTGCTATCTTCATAAAATAATGCCCGAGAATGCTTTATTTCTTTTCTGCCTTCTGCAGAATTCTTCTCACTTGCAGTGTCAGAAGTGTGAGCAGTGAGTCTTTAACATAATGATACTTATTTTTATTACTGTGAATAATTTACATATTTTGCTCTATCACATATGTGATACAGCACATGAAGTATATTGCACCTCAGTAATATACATATCTTCACAGTTGCTCAGGCTGTGGGTTTTGAACAATTTGTATTAGCTTGATCCTCAGGTGAAATTTCCTACCAGAATTGCTGTGTTCTGGTTACTCTGATATATTCCTGTATTTCTTGTGGAGAAAACATGTTATAGCCCAGCCAGTGGCAGCATTCTGTGATTCTTTTCCCAGTAAACTATAGGAAAAACCTGTCCTAGGGAAATGAACATTTTGAGAAGGATATTGGTGACTGTCATCACTAGATTGATTTTTAGGTTGCGTTGCCTTTCAAAAGGCAGGCTGCCAACCTGAACTGTGGCTGCACGTGGAGTCAAAATGAACTTGTAAGCAGGGCAGGATTTGCTGCCTGTGCCCACTTGCTGTGTTTTACCCTGCAGACTGTCTCCCTCATCTAGCAAGACTCACAGAGGGGTCTGTGGCCCTCAAAATACCACAGATTGTCAGAAATCCGTGGCTGGGAAGAGTGATCTTTTCTGTCAGTGAGCTGCCCGGATCTGCTCCCCTCGGAGCTGCACCTGGGTGCAGTCAGGCCGAGGTATCATATCAGCTGCCCTGGGCTGAAAGCACCATGAAAACCATGCAAGAAACCTTTGGTGAAGGCAGTGTGTTGGTCTGGGCTATTGTTCCCATTTTGCTTTCTCTGCAGGGAGAAGGAAGGAGGGAAGGAAGTCCTTTTTAAAAACTGAATATATTTAAAATTCTATTGTCCATCTGTTTATTTGCTGAATCTAGAGGAGAGTAAAAATTTCTTTATGGGATAATGTGAAAAAGAAAATATTTTTTCCATCTGTCTGCTAGTTATGTTAAATACTTTTCTGAATGCAGAGCTTTATTAATTCCAGAAAACTCTGCATTCTTATTTAAGGAATTGTGGAGAGCATAATTTTTTTGTAAAACATCAAGCACCATGTAAAGCATCCATTCATACTTGTTCCTTGCATTAAAATTGCAAAGATGTGTAAGAAGCAATAAATGTGAGAATCCTTTCCAGAATGTTCTGGTCTCAAACTTGCGCGTTCTGTCATTTTGAGAAGTTCTAATTAAGTTTCAGGGTTCCATAAGAGATTTTTCCTACTGGACTGGGTAGGAAACTGAGATTGTACAAATCAAATGTGTTGTTAGAACTCATAGCCAAAACCATGAAAAACAGTATTTGGAGAAAAGTCAACATTTTCAAGAACTGATGCTGCAGAGCTGCTTGCTGGTTGCCTGTTCTTTTCTTTGTGTATAAACAGTGGTATAAATGTTGTCTAGAGTTACAGATAATATTTCCGATTATAATTACAGGGAATAATTAGTTCTGCTCACATAAACTAGGAACATATTAAATGGTCACTGAGTTTGTCATTTATAATCACTTCAGAATACTGAAGTTTACGTCTTCTTTCAAGCAATTTATGAATGTTGCTTGAAATATACCTATGTAATATGACTTGGAAAGGGAAAGGAACAAAAGGAACTCATTCATTTTTGGTTTGTGGATCGCTGATAATGGACCGCATTACCAGTCTTGAAAAAAAATGTGCCTTAGCACATAGAAGTGCAGAGCATGAAAGTGTGGCCTGGAAGGTCCCTCTGAGAGCAGCTGAAATGAATTTCCTGCCAGAGGGAGCCCAGACCAATCCTCCCAGAAGAGGCGCCTCTCTGAGATCCAAATATGATCATTTGTTTGTGAATTCCATTTGCTCAGGTAATTGCTGCTTTACTTAGGAGTTTGTACTTATAAGAACAGGATATGCACAATTCTCTCCATATTAGTATTCTTGCCACTTCTTACTCATTATGTAGTGATGGCAAAGATCTCTACAGCTATTTTGGAGAAAGAGCAGATTAAATTTTTTTTTTGTTAAATGCTGTCTTTAGCTGACGTAAGATAAGTCTGCCTTATGCCCTGCAGATCTTTAGGATTTTGATTGGTATTTTTCCTTACTTTTACACTCCAGTTGTATTCTAGCCATTTCATCCTCAGGCTGTTCCCATTCTCTGAGTCATTGTAAATCTGAAATTCTACCTAAACCAGATATTTATTATGTATTTGCTCATTTGGAAAGGGTGATACAATTCTGTTCTTGCTATGCCAGAAATAATAGAACAGAAATGAGGGGAGGGGCATTGTGGTAATTAAGAAGAGCGACTGAAGATTTGATAGATCTTCCAGGAAAGGAAAAATGGTAGTTTTATATGAATTAGCTAACATGTGGTGTAGAAAAGAAAAATCATGAATTTGTCCCCATTTTTCTCCACTTCTAGAACTGAAGCAGTCAGTAAGAAAACCTGAATTAATAAAAGGGAATAAACAAGAATAAGTTATCACATAGATCTTTTTACCAGAGGATGTTGAGGCCAGAAGCCTAGCACCATTTAAAAAAAAAAGAATACTAATGTAAGTGGTAGGAATATCTAGTGTTACAGTAACAATTAAAACTGTGGCAATCTTACAAGAGAGTTGCTATCCTTACTGGTCTGCAGTTTAAATGACTTCTAGTTTATGAGGGCTAGGAATAAGTCATCCCTGTGGCTGTGCTGTTCTATAATTGCCTGCTTAAGTATTTTCTTCTCTTGTCTCAAGCATTGGGAAGTGGTCACGGTCAAAGATAATCCATCTAGCCCCAGAAGAATTGGCAATTCTTCTGTCCTTACGTTTGCCAAAACATTATGGTAGCTGTTCAGCTTTGAGACACTGTCAAGACTGAATTTTGTAACAGTGCTTTAGTGTATTTTTCAAAGCCTGACTTGTGCAAAATTGGTGTTTCTTGCTGTTGAATGGACCATACCATCCTCTGTCTTGTGTGCAAGCCTCTATGATGAGCTTGATTTTTATGTACAGCTCCCAATAGCAACAGTTTTATAGCTAGGTAGAAGGTATTTAATACTATGAAAAAAACTGTTTGGGTAGTTGCACTCTTTAAAAAAAAAGCTCTTGAGGGCAGATATAAATGGTAATATGCTTTTACTTTTTCCTTTGGTGACATATATCTGTTCTTGCCCTGTGATTAAGACTTTTTTGTTACCACATTTAAGTCATTTGACTCAATTACCTAATCCCTGTGTAAGCAATGCTGACTGACACAATGTGTCTTTGTCCTACCATGGTGCCCAGATCACACACACAGCTTTAAGTCTGGTTTTGTCAGCTGAGCCCATAGGTCCAATATCCAGACTGATTGAGCATAATTGTTCTTGTATTTTTATATCCAGAGTTTCTGGGTCTTGTACCTGCGGAAGTGTTGACCAAAAGAGTTCATTAAACTTGCTTTGACTTTTTTAAAATTACACTTTGAATGTTCAGCTTTTGTTATTCAGCAAGTGCGTTTTCACTTTAGTTTCTCAGTTTTTAATGCATGTCTTCTGTATTTTGTATAAATAGCTCTTGAATGACAAGAGTTGAGTTCCTACTCTTCAGAGAATCTTCTTTTCTTTGTAGTTCCCTGGGCATGTTCCGTACAGCACTGTGAGCAGTAATGCCTTTAAAGCTGTATATGGTTGCTAGGATTAAACAGCTTGTGTTGCGGGCTTATGTGGTAATTGTCATACTTGCCAGGTAGAGTTCCTGCTCTTCCCACCACTCTGTGTAGTAGCTGGTTGCCTGTGCCCACACACACTCAGGTTTCCTTCTTATGGCATTACAGACTGGAGACTTTGCCTTGCTGCTGTGGTATTGTCGAGGTCGGAAGAGATGATAAGTAGTTGGGAAGAGGTCATGCCTGAATGGAAAGTAGTGTCATGCCAGAAGTATCTCTCTCTATTTACCTCAGAAGATGAATTAGCCTTTTGGGTTCCTCTGCTGTGTCCGATTACTGAGGTACAAAACGAAGAAATGATATGAAGTGTTCACTGCATCTGCTGCTTTCCTGTGTGGCACAAAAGTCTGTAACGTTTTTGTTCAACTGACCTATGAAATGTGCTCTTGTGCTTTCTGTGTTTGAGACGAAAATAACTGAATGAAGTAAATTCAGCTATTAAGTTTCAACTCTGTCTTTGGCAATGTTAATGGCTTGTATCATAAAATATGGTTTTCTTTTCAACTTTTTTCTCTTGTTGCATTATCTTTTCTTCCTCATCATACTGTATTGCTGGCATCTTGAGACCAGGAAGAGAATGATGAGGTCAGCCCATTGTAAAATGAAGTTTCTGTGGAGGAAAAGAATAGTGGCTTTTGATTAAGGATTTAAGCTAAACTTTAAGTTAGGTTTCTGAAGTACTGCATATAGTAAGATACAGAAGGTCATAGTTAGGACTCCCAAGCAGCTTTTGTTAACTTTGAGGACACTGCTGTCTACAGGCCTCCAACCTGCAGTGCTGATCACAACCCTCTGAGCTCTGCCTTTCAGCCTGCTCTGAGTTCTCCTCCCTGTCTGCTCATCTGTCCAACACTTCTGAGCTTGCCTGTGAGGATGTTATGGGAGGCAATGGCAAAAGCCTTGTTGAAGTCAAGGTAAACAGCATCCTGTGCTCTGCCCTTGTCTACCCATCTAGGTGTCTCTAGACATTGTAGAAAGTTCTCAGGTTGCTTAAGTGTGATTTCCCCCTTGGTGATGCCATGCAGACTACTCCTGATCACCTTCTTACCCTTCCCACGCTCAGAGATGGCATCTGTGAGGAGCTGTTCCATCACTTTTCCCCATGGAGATGGGGCTGACTGGCCTGTACTCCTCTGGATTCTCTTGCTTGCCCTTTTGAAGATCAGGGTGACATTAACCATATCCCAGTCTTCAGGCACCTCTCCTGTTCTCCATGTCCTTTTGGAGATGTCCCTCCGCTACCTCAGTGCTCATAAGAAGTCTGTAGTAAACAAAATTTATGGTCAAGCATGATGGTATTTGTAATTTAAAATTAAAAAGTTTCTAGGAAGACATTTGTTTTTAATAATTAATTTCTCAAAATGCTTCTCTAGCACAGTTGTTTGGAAGCATCGATGCTTTAAGCAGGTATGTTCAGATGTCGCTAGGGTAGAAGATTTTTACTGAGCTGTGGTAGCTTTTGGATGTATCACTCGCCTATTTCAAAAATATGAACAAGCATTCAAGTAGATGAGCAATTCTTTTTGCTTGAAAGCTTATATATGTTATCCAGTCTTACCAATTGCTTCTTTTCATAAGTGAATTCTTACTTGTGTGCAGCTCCTTCTGATGCTGTATTTTTAAGCTTAGTTGCTTTTGTATTTTTGAAACCTTCAGTATATTTTATTTGTGACTTGGCATCTGAGGTTTTATTTAAAATGTTCTCAGTACTGCATTGGACTTAGACACTCAGATATCCTTTCCTAGCTATGTTGTTTGGATCATTTTTTTTTCTGAATTTCAGCAGAGCTTTTTTTATACTTAAGATTATTAGGCAGGCATCATAATTAAGTTAGCTACAGTGTAGCTTGACTGTTGGTGTGATTGCACAGCTGTTCAAACTGGGTTAAATCTGGGCTGCTTTTGGCTTTCTGCTGCATCAGCATTAGTTTTCAGTCAAACGTTTTAAGTTGGCAGGGAAATGATCGATTTGAAAAAAACAGGGCTGTGAGAAATGAGGGAGGGAGGCTGGAGAACACAAACTGTCACAATCCAGATGTACATTGTCTTAAGCTTATTAGTTTTATCTGTGAGCCTGTTCTTAGAGTGTCTGTGTATATGCACGTGTTGTTTCTTTTTGTGCCCCCATTCCCTTCCCTAAAACACACGTTCTTTTATCATTATTTTGGTGGTGCTATTTTTGTTTTCAGTCTAAGAATTAAAATGCCCATAGCTGGCTCTTATTCCCAATCTAGAGATAGACAGGTGAGTGATAGGTGAGAGACGTGATTTCCATTTGACCTGGTGGCTTCAAAAGGGGTGCTTTGAAATCTGCAATCAGTAATCAGTTATGAGACAGTACTGGCTATATCCAACATTCTGGAAATACATTTTACTCGTAGACCCAGCAAATATGAAAAGCAGGTCGGTTTAATCAATCCATAAACCTTTGATTTGCTAGAAGATGGGTGGAGCACATCTGTTGTGTTAGGTTGTTTTCTAAAGTGGAGCTGGTGTTGGAGGGTGAATACTGGTCTGGATATTCTTATATTTTGCTGCTTTCTCTGTGACCTGTTCATCACTCATGGAAAAGAAAGTAGCCATAGGTAGTCCTCTGGGCCCATGTTACCTAGATTGTAGAGAACACTCTTCTACCCAGAGTGAAGAAGAGTGTTCTGTGGAGATATTTTTTGATACTTTCAAATTCAGGGCAGCATTTCAAATTCATTGCTAAATCCTTAAAACTAAAATTTATATCTGACAGACAAAAGGTGATAAAGCTGCTTGAGAAATTACATTAGAATTCTTTCCTAGAAAATTGAATGAATTTTAGATCTGTGCTAAGTTTTTTGAATGTCTGTAGTGCAGTGTGTCATTATATGAGCAGAATATACTTAAGAGATTTTTGATTGCTGTTAAAGTCAGGGTTTTTCTTATGTTACTAGCAATCCAACTTAATTATAGAATTGATTGATTTAAAGGAATAAATAGAGATTCTTTTGTTCAGAAGTAATTCTTCTTCTGACCAGGAATTTAAGTGATATATTGAATGCCTTTTTTTTTTTTTTTTTTTTAAAAAAAAAAAAAGAATTATTTGTTAGATTTGGTAACTAAGCCACTTCATCACAGTTTCTTGAGTTTTTGTTTTGATTGGATGTCTATTCAACAGCACTGAGTCTAATCTTATATTTGGCTGATGAAGAAAAATCAGTGATTTTGCTACTTAAAGGCTTGAATGTGGTAGCAGAGGCTTTTGATCTGTTTTATTCAAACACTGCTACTTTGCCTGCTGCTTTGCAATAAATATAGTGTATCGTTTTTACTTTGTAGCAGTCTTGATTGCATGAGATATAAGCTCCAAACTTGAAAACTCTTGCAGAAAGCTGCAAGTTGGAGTTTATCATGGCAGTGAAAGGTCTGCCTAATCCTAGATATCAGAAGTGTGTGTGCAATACTGTATTTGCAGTATTTCCTGTTGCTTGTGGACTGATATGCCAAGAGTTGGCGGCAGTGGAAGAACACACCTAGTGCACACGCAGGTGGAGGGAGGGCGCATGGGCCGCCTTTGTTTGAAACCCCTGTTCAGAAGCAAGGTGTCCTGTGGAGCATATTTGTGCCCTTGCAGAGTTGGGAGCTAGCATTTTTTTTAGTCCAGTTGTTAATCACTGTAATGAGGTAATTTCCCTTTGACAGTGAACTATGTAAAGAGTTTGAGATGAACTTTGTACTGATTTATGAATGTGTTTGCTAGACATGAATAATTTACAGCAGTGAAGTTCAGTGCTTCCTCTTTGGCTGTAGCCAAAGTGAAGTGAATTCAGTTTGAAATGCACGTGCACACTGTAAATTTTGGAATCTTCCAAGTTCCTGATTCAATTTCAGGTTGGGTTCACATGTTCCTCTGTGCTTTTTTTATGAATTGAACTTCCCTGTTCATTTTGACAGCTTATTGGGATAGGAATTCAGGTGAAGATGAAAGGAATGAATATATAAATCACTATCTCCTGGTAAATATATATGTAATATATATATGTGTTTAATTTACGCTAAGCTTTCATCAAACAGTAGAACAGAATTTAAATGTCACTCAACATTTGCTTAGTGTTTGGAGCTTGGACTTATGGAATCATGTTAAGATTAGGCAAAAATAGACTTTAAACTTTTATAGAACTGGAAACTTCTGGCTAAGTTTTAACCAGTTGATAGTTCTGTAATAAATTAAGTAATGATAAATATTCTCAGTAAGGGAAATAAAATTAAAAAATCTGATGCAATGAGTCATAAACGGTGAATGGATTATGATGTATATTTATATATATTTTTCAATGTATGTTTATACATATATAAAAGAAGTGTTTGTAGAAAATTTCTATGTGATGCAAGAAGCAATTGTTTCTGGTTGGCTACTGTCAGCTTCCAAGAAAGCAAAGAAAATCATGAAAAAGAAGTCCCTGCCATTTATTCAAAGACCAGACAAAACAAGAAAGGGGGAAGGGAGCATTAAAACTAGCCAAGTCATCTTAACCTCTTGGCAGCAGTATCCACCACAGTCTTCAATCCTGTTGTGGAGAAGCTCAAACATTATCCTACAACCACTAAACCCCAATGCTGTTTGAAAGAGTTACTTCACTGAATCTAATTTTACTACGACATACTAGGTTGAAATTTATACTGAATACAGAGGATGTTGATCTGTAAAAATGTCTAACAAATAATTCTACGGAGGACCTGTTTGTCAGAAACAATTTTAAAGGTCTCAAAGAAGCTACCAGCAAAATTGTTTAAAAGGACTCCAAGCAATAGCTGGCTAGGTGTAGATGAAGATTTCAAATTATATTCAATTTTAATAAATAAAAATAGAAGACACTGAACTATTCCTACAACTTGTTTACAAGTTGTCAGCCTATGGAAAAGATGTGGATATCATCATCAGCAGTTGAATGAAACAATGAAGCATCACTCATGCTGCTGCACTAAATGGAAAACATGAGAGATGACAGAAAATACTCTTACGTAATACATGGATATCTTGTTCTTGCCTATATAAAGTTAACAATTGTTTTATTTATTTTTTTTCCCCCTCAGCCCTCAAAGCTGCAGGGAGGTGTTGCAATGAGCAATAAAAATGACCTGTGGGTACTGGGCAACCTTGTGTGGATTTTGAAAAAGGTTGGGGATGGTTTCTTTTTGAGTTTCTTTTATGCTATGGAAAGGAGATTGCCTTCTGGATCTGTGGCAAAATAAAGACTGTTCTTGAAAATGGGAAATCTCAACATTCTTAATCTGTTCCTGCTTCACCCTCTTGGTCCTCTCTGTTGTTCTGCTCTTTAGCTACTCTAGTTCTGCTGCATCTGCTTTTTAAGCTATGAAAACTAGAGCTAAACACTAACTTAAGATATGGGTGCACTAAAGCTTTATGTAACTTTGACCTCAGTTTTGTTCTCTAGCTTCCTGGTGATGGCCAATGTTTTATTGACTCTTCTGTGGTAGTTGCAGCATCTGCATGTTGAGCCAATGATTTTATAGAATGGTGAGTGGCAAGGATTTTTTTTTTTGAGTTGTAACTACTAGTTTCAGTTTCAGCATTTTGTTGAATAAGTTATTTTTTCCCCTGATTGCCTTTTCTTCTGTCTATGTTTAAGCTCTTCTGCCACCCTTTTGCCTTATAATTTGTTTTTGAGTGGTGGTTTTGAAGGTCTTCACAATTGTCATGGCATCTTACTATCTGAAACGCTGTTGTGCTGAGGGATGCACAAATCTACTATAATTCAGAGTGTAATTGAGTATCTGGCAGGATCTAACATTTTAGCTCTGAGCTGATGTTCTGGAAGGTCTCTTCACAAAAGAAAGCCCTGTTCTGCTAACCCAGTCCCCTCATTTGTTAGTGCTTGTTTGCATGAAATCTCCTTGCTGAGAAGATTAAGATGCTTCAGAGCTTCTGAGTGTTAGGGCTTTGTACGCGCTGTACCTTCATCTTGTTCCTTGTTTCAATCTAGGGTGTCCTGGTCCCACAGTACCTGGTACCATGATCCTTCTTGCTTTGTGCAGGCTACTTCACTTCTTAGGCTACTTCACTTGCAGGCTCCCATGTGGAGTGAATCAGATGTCTGCCTTTTACAGAAAGCCCAACCCTGGCTCCTGGATGGCAGGCTGAGCTTTTGGAATAGGCCAGAGCTGTCCTGGCTGCCAGTGCCCAGGACAGAGCTGCTGTTGAGGCGAGCGTTGCGCTCATGTGGGGCTCGGGGCTGTCTGGGTCCTTCTTGGGACCCTAGGCAAGGCACACGTATACACACATTTCGGTTCACATCAAGAGTGCTCTTTGGACATGTATTTTCATATTGTCCCTTAATTGTTCTCTCTGTGCTTTATTTCTCTTTGAAAAGGGCCTTGGAGCATGCTAAATGCCTTTCGGATGAAATTTAGCTGGAAGGCGCACTCCAGAAATGGATGTGAAGCTGATGGATGCTTGGACTGTGGCACCAGACCAAGCGGTCTGAAGTAACCCCTCAGTCCCCTCCAAAACACACAGCCTGTGAGTGCTGGATCCCCAGCACCAACTGCTTTGCTCTGCAGAGGTGCTGCTGTCACAGGACACCGCCTGCTGCTGCAGACAAAGCCGCCGATCTGTGCTAAGCAGATCAGATTTAAGTAAAGCTGTGAGCTGCAGCGCAAGGTGCCATCCCAGAAGTTAGGGATGTGCCCCAGTCTGCCCCGTTTGTCCTAGGAGCTCTGTCCTGGTGTGATCTGTAAAGAAAGACAGTGCTGAGCTCCACAACTTGGATGTTTTTATTTCAGTCTAGGAGTAGCTGCTGCTGGAGAACCAGGCTGTGTTGTTGCTGTGGGTTCAGTAGCAGCAAAATGACAGATTCTCTCAACCCGCCTCCCCTCCCCACAGGGAGAAGGACCATTCCAGTACAGCAGTGACAAGCCCAGCCTAGCTGAATAGAACACTTTTATGTCATGGAGCAATAAATCCTGACATGAACATCAGTTTCAGAAATGCTTGAAGCTTTGCCTCCTTGATTTTGCTCTAAAATGGGGGAAAAATAGCAGAAATCCAATAGCAGCACTCTAGGACTAATGGCCCTTCATCTGTAGGGGTAGTAACAAACAGTGGAGAACTGTGGAGGTTGGATTTTTTGTTTTTACTCATTATAATTATTCACTACTGGTCATAACACAAGTAGTAACATTGTTCTTGGAAAACTCGATTACCATGTGAGAGTGGGAGTTACCATCTCAATGGTGAATTATATTGTGCTGAAAAAAACAAGAAATACATTTTAGCCCAACTGTTCTGTTCTGTAACAGCACAAAGTGAATGATCACGTGCTTCTGTTATCATTTGAAGGCCATAGACTGTAAATGACAGGAGAAAAATCTTGATGATCTAATTCCTCACAGAATAATTGTGGGAATCAGCAGTGGGAAGTGATGGGGGGAAAGTGAGGGCAGTCTTAGAATTATTGTAATTTTGTAATCAGTGTTGATGTGGAAAGCAGTCTGGACCTCAGGTGGAGGACTGCATCTTTTCCTGCTTGTGGGTGTTAATAAAAGGTGGTGCTGTTCAGAGTGGAACAGATATAGGTAGGCTCGCATTTCTTGTACAGGTTTCTGTGTGTTGGATACGGTGGTTTCTTCCAACCCCTTTCTCTGTGGCAAAAAGAGAACTTGTCTGCCCTTGAGGACAGGGTGGCCGCCACGCGGTGCGGGTGAGACCCTCGCAGCCCTGTGCCCTCGTCTGCCCCTGAGAGGCTCCTGTGCAGCTCAGCCCAGAACCGCGCAGCGCAAGTCTCGGAGCGCCACGCCAGAGAAGCAGGACGTACCTGTCGCTTCCAGATGTTACAGCTATGAGTTTCACTTTCCATTTACTTGTGAAGCCAGTGGCACCATTTCCATAGGCTTCCCGGGTAATTACATCTCCCTGAAAGTAAATAAATGAAGGGAAGATGCTATCGGAAGAGCTCCCTAATGAGAAATGACACATCCTGAAATGTGTTAAAAGAGAACTAGCCCCTGCTCCCAAAAGCAACCAGACCTGCTCTGAAAGCAAGCGAAGACTGAAGAGTTCCTCTAACTGAGGAAGCCACAAGAAACTGTTTTGAATGCAAAGGGAAATTTATAGATCAACTGGGAGAAGGAGAGGCCAGAAAAACAAAACAACAAACAAAAAAATGAGTGTGTTGCAGTCGGAATTGCAACAGCAGCCCTGGGAAAGAGCTCTAGGTACCTTATTTAGAGAAGATGCAGCACTGTAGACACTTACCAAGTTCAGGTGGACTGAACAGAACACTTATGTTTTAGTTTTTGGGGTTTTTTATGTTGTTGTTATTGCAGTTAAAAGCAAGGACTTACTTGCCTCGTTTGCTGTATAAGGGACATGAAAAGCACTCTTTGTATTTTGAAGAACAGTTGAATAGCATGTGTGGGTTTTTTTTCTTTTTTTCTGCATTTGTTAATGGGTTGTTAGTAAGAGCTGTTTGTTCTAAAGCACTGCTGTTTTATTTTTTTGCACAGAAATTTGGTGCATATCTTCTATGGAGAGTTTCTCCTGGTAGCTTTCAAGATGAAAGGGAAGAGTAGGTTAAACTATATTTTAATTCAAAACATAAATATCCAAGCAGATGTGAGAAATTTCCTTCGGGTAGATAGCAGCTTCTGTTCTCCAAGCCCCTGTTACTTTTCAGAGGTTTGCAGAGCTCATGAGGTGCAGTTATAGTATGCTTGACACAGGACTCATTTGTCTCAGTAGAATTTAAAAACTGACAAATTATTTGGTAGTGATCATTCACAAAAATAGATATTGAAATGTGTCTTTAATTAAAATTGAAATGAGTGGTACTATTTTTAACACTTAGGAACTGTGTAGCCCATTTGCTAGTCTGATGACACTGAAGCTGTGGTAACATGCCAGATTGCATGGCAAAAGTAAAACAAACCATGGGATGGGTAACACAAAACCAAAACAACTGTGGTAGATGCGAAGAAGATAAAGGTAGATTGTCATAACAGGGAAGTCTTAGGCAGTTCATTATGCCAGGGCTACTTGTTTGTGGATAAATGAAGCTTTGGAAAAATGAAATCAAGCATGGTTAGTGTTGTGGAAAAAGAAACATCTGTCAATAATAACTACCATGTTTTCCTTGGGGATTAACAGAAAGCTGTATATACAGTACAGGGAGAAACATGGCAAATGTTGATCAAGTGAGTAAGAACATTGGCATTGTTAGTGTTATTGGAAAGCTCTAGATGGGAATTCTCTTTGTTCTTTGGGATTTTTTATCATGGAATTCTGCTGTAGTCCTGATTTGGAGGTGAAGCACGAGTCCTGTTCCTCCTTCCAGTTCTGCAGGAGCAGGAAAATTCTTCCATCAGAAGCATTATTTAATTTGGAGCCTATAGCACAGAAGAGAATTTTTGGAAGCCTTATAATTCTGTTATAGACTAATTTTGGAGTTTTTGTTTTGCAAATGATGTCCCTCTATTAAACATTTTTTATGCATAACTAGTGGTTCGTATTTTAAAAAAAAAAAGTGAAAAAAAATCTGTTTTTCATGATTTAATTGGTGAGCGGTGGCGTGGCAGGCAGTGAAGGTATAACAGGTCCAGAAGACCCTCATGAGGAAACATGGATGTTCATCCCTCACAAATGGCAATTAAGAGAATCATGGATGTTTCACAATGACGTTATAACTCTGTAAATGGGCAGCTGCTGTTGCAATGATCACCCTCAGGAAGCAGATGCTGATGCAGATGCTAAGTTGTGCTACGTATGTTTTTGAGTTCCCCTAATATTGATGTACTTCCGAAGGCTAAATGCAAGGCTCAGTGGCCTCTCCCTGAGTCCTCCCACCCTTCTGGAAAAGGAGCGAGAGGTTCAGAGTGGAAATTACGAAACTTTCCTTTCTGTAATTTGAGCCAGAGCGTATGTGTAAAGTTGGAGCTATTGTCTCAAAGATGTTTCTAAGGCTTCATGAAATTGCTGTGCAGAAAGTGCAAGTGCAGTCTCCATTCAGGCTGGCCAATGCTGTTTGGATGGTTGGGGAAGCCGTGATCCTTTATCCAGCCTTGCTTCTGGAGTCACTTGAGAGCAGGAAAAGCTGCTTGAGTCGCATGCCAACAAATGCTTCAGCATTTTTGACACCAGCCTGCATTTAACCCTGGTAACTTACTGAAGAGTACTACGAAGATGAAAAAGCTGGGGGTTTAGTCCTGTAATTGGTTGCTGCTTCAAAATCGTGATAATTTCCAGAAGTTTTACAGGCAGAAATTGGTCTTTTCACTTAGAGGCAAGAATCAAAATACTGCTTGGAGTTGCTCTTCCTTGGCACTGCTGACAGTCTGAGAGAGTTAAAATGTTGAGTTTAGCTGTGGTTTCCTGTTCTTACTGCTTCCTCCTAAACTTGTTTTGCACCAATAGACCAAAAACTTTAACAATGGAAGTGATTCTTATACTTTTGTACATATTTATACTTCTTCTTTTCTACTTCTGGTATTCAAGTTTTCATAAGCTGAATAGGAAGAGAGTGAGAGCTGATGTTCTTCACTTGTATTGAGACAAGTGAGAATATCATAAGGAGCGTGTGTGTTTAAGGATGTGACTCAAAGACCAGTTAATTGCAATGTGGCAACATCCAATATATTTGCATTGTCTTAGGATTGTATTTGCAGCAATGTTTGCTTCGTGATCTAGTTTGTAGGAGCTAAACCAGATGCCACGCACCTGTGACGGATTTGCTCCTTTCCCAGCTTAAAGGAGATAGGACCGTACAGAGGAATTTATTTATACAAATAAAAACCTTTCCAAATAACTTCTCAGTTGGTCTGGGATCTATAGCAGTGCATTCCAGAAAAAGGTTTTGCCAGTGATCTGAGTCCTGGTGTGAGGAGAGGAGCTGGAAGTTAAAGAAACTGAGTAAAGAATCAGTGTCTCAGCACTATGGCTGTACTTCCACCTTTTTCTTTTTGATAAATGTGTGAAGATGGTCTTTATTCACTTGTCCCTTTTTCATTTTTGTCATAATGCATATTCATGACCACGTTTACGTGTCAGGTTCTCATATCAACTCTAAAAAAGTGCATTAGGAATCGAGGACATTGTCTCCAGCCACTCTCTGCAGATTCGTTTGGCTTTTACGCTTCAGTGTTTGCAGCTTGGTCTTGCTTTATATGCTAGACGAGGTTTATGCCAGCCTAATTGGTTGCTGGCATTCCTGAATTTCACAGCTGCTGTATTCAGCTGTGTACTAGAAAAATATAATGGAATACTGTTTGCAGAGAGCAAGAGGCAATTGTAAAGATGTAAATTTGCTTTCTGGATGTTCAATAACGTGAAGACTTTTAGTATCGCATTAAGGATTTTGAGGAACAAATTGTGTAGATTTATTGCCATTTAAACATTACAGTATACATTTTCTATTTAAACTGAGACTATTTGGAGGTTGGACATTATTTTTAGTTTTGCTAATGCTGTTTACGCAATCCTGACTTTCTTGGCCAGCGAGCAGATGAGCATTGGCACAGATATGGAAGACTGATTGTGATTCTTTTGTTAAGGGATGTTGGCTTACTGTGCTTGAGAGAGCCTGCAGGATTTCTGCTCATTCAGCAGCCTGCTTTGATCTCCCTTCACTTGTTAGGGTGAAGATTTAAGCCTTTAATTTTAAAGTGTTATTTCTTCTCTATCAAAAAGTAATTCTGAGCACAGGAGTAGGTAATATGCCCTGCTTGGTGGCTGTGGCGGACGGTATCTCCACTTTCAGCATTTTAGTGGTCTTCCTTCAATATTTAGCATGTTACCAGATTCTGTAAAGATTATAATCCTTAGATTATAATCTACTGTGTGCAGTTCTGGGCTCCCCAGTATAAGAAGGACGTGGAGCTTCTGGAGAGGGTCCAGCGGAGGGCAACGAA
>JAUBOD010000667.1:8853326-8870602 GCA_032353885.1 Nothura maculosa
AATAAAATATTTTGGTTTTGCTTCATTAGTTTACTTGCAGCTTTTGTACTGCCTAGTGCCTTTGGTACTGTACCCATACAACACAGTTAGTTTGCATATAACTTTTGTAGTAATGGTTAAAGGTTCTGCTATGTTAATTATGTGGGGAAGGCGAAGTAAAAATAAGTCAAGGTCTTCTAGAGATCTAAACAGCCGTAAAATAATACCTATCTCTTTCTTAAAGTCCTAATTCTCCATTTCTTACTTATTCCCGAATACATTATACAGCTTTCTCATTGGTAGTTAGGACCCTTGAAGTTATTAATCAAGTTCAAATTGAGCTACTCTATTCTGAAGAATAGACTTTGGTGCTAACACAAGATTTGCTCTTGGCATTCTAACACCTACCAATCTCTATGTTGAATGCTTTAACTTGCTAATAATTTTGGAGTAAGAAGTTAATTCTGTAATATCTCTACATGGAGGTAGTGTTGATTATTTTGTTACCTGACTTTCTGAGTTGTGATGAAAATCAAGAGTAGTTAAAACTTCATTGACCTGAAAGTTGGCAGTACTCTTCTATAACCCTCATGCTCTTAAGCAAACAATACAATTTTAATTTTTCAAAAAGTGAGCAAACTAAAATCATTACAGTAAATTAAAATATTTAAATTAAACTTGTTGGTTGCTGTATCAAAATTTAAATGTGTACATGTTACTGTTTTAGTTTGTCACTTACTGAAAATCTCTTGTCCCTTTCCTGTCTAATTCCTGTGCTTTTCTCCTTAAGTAAGCATAGTGGTAACACACAAATGAACTAAAAAAATTTCAAGGAATGCACTGCCTTGCTCGCCTATAAGTATTAAGTTATTTTGAGCTTTTGCATGTGAAATTCACATTCAAGAAGCTTCATTATTTCAGTTTTATCTCAGCTATGTCCATTCTGTAGAACTTAGCTAGGGAGTTTTAAATAATCATTTTGGTTTAAGCCTGCTTGTCCCTCTTTGTTTTGTTCTGTATCATTGCAGTTTCATTTTGCACACTTTTTAGTTTTGTTTTATGCTGTTTCACAGTTACAGTGCTTTTCTTGGATTATCAGTCTGCAATTTCTAGCCTGGCTTTTGCAAGAAGCTCTTTCTAAGGAATTTCAAAAAGCCACAGCATAGATTGACAATTAGAGGAGTAGCTGAGCTGTGTTAGCATTATATGTGTAGCATTAAAGAGTTCCATCCATTAGTCCTGCTAAATCAGAGCTAATTTCAACAGCTCTTGATGTAAAGCTGTAAAAAGTTCAAAGACAGTCTCCGTGTAGACTTCTGTTAAAATTGTACCAAGGAAACTATAGTGAGAGGTATGTGGACAAAACGGAAGGCAAAGCCAGAAACAGGAATTAATGACCAAAATGTGACAGTGATGACAAGAACAAAATGGAAATTTCATTTCAAATTTTTTTTGTGTGTGTTATTTTACCCACTGTTAGTAGATCTAATGTCAGCTAATAAATGTGATGTTTAGATGAATTGCTTTATCCTTGCTTAATACCATTGTACTTAGCTGTCCTGTAGTAATTGTGTAACATTTACTTCTCTGCAGTATTTCTCACTAGAACTTTGCAGGCAATTTCAAATATTAGCTTAGCCTTCTACTCTAGTTGTGGGTGAAAGAGGATGCATTATTTCAAATTTTTAACTTTACCAGTATCTTGAAACATGGCAGGACATCTGTTGTCAGGTGTCTTCTCACTTGAAGTGTCTGAATGTGGAGCTATTACTATTTTTGTGAGCTATGGAAGCATTCAGTTTACGCACCGGCATTTTCTTCTGTAAAGAGCTGTAAAGAAATCCCATGGTAGAACAAGCAACCAAAGCTACTGCTTTTAATTGGTAGTGTTAATACATCTCCAGTGACCACCCTTCTGTTGGTGGAAGCTGGACATCATTCAGACTTTTGCAGCTGATCATCAGAAAAAGTATTGTTGGTCTGCAGATTTACCATCAACACTCTTTTTAATTTTAGATACAATAAGTGTAAATATTTTAGCTGAGATGTAAAAAAATTTTGACCTGCTAAGTTATGTATAGATTCCTAGTTTTCCACCAAGCTTAATTAGCGACAAAAGCCTAACACTTCCTGGATCCAAGCTTTAGTGGTAAATTTGTACGTCTGAAGTTTATATTTTGTGAATTCAGGTTGCATCTCTAGTATTTATGTTTTCCTTTGAGGTGAATAACCACAAACTTATTTGTTCTTTCAGGAGTGCATTAGAGCCTTAGGCCGGAATAAACCTCATACACCATTCAGAGCAAGCAAACTTACTCAGGTACTAAGAGATTCATTCATAGGAGAGAACTCTCGTACCTGTATGGTAAGTCTATGTTGGTTTTTTATTTGTTTTTTTTTTTGAAAGATATCCTAATTTTATTAGAGTTTTCAGCTGAAATTTGGGAAAGGCTGAGTAAACTGGATGTATGCTGGTGAGAGCACACTCTTCAAATGACAGGCAAATTTCGAGTTGGCATCAGAATATGCTAAAGGCTGTTGAGGCAGGGAGTAGTTAGAACAGATGGGATGAATAGTTGTATATATGTGTATTTGCATTGGTATGAAAAGCAGAGTTCTTAGATGGTCGAGAGGACAGATAAGGACTGGCTTCCAAGTCACTTTATTTGTACATTCTTAATATTAATTCTTAATATTACTTCTTATGGAAGTGCAAACTCTGCAGTGAACAGCAACTCTTGGACTGTTTGCACTTGCTGCCTTTTGCAGATTTCTTGGAATTAGTCTAGGAGCCACAGAGATTTGCAGACCATAGCTTGCAAACCACCGAGTTAGGGCAGCCTAATCTTCTGTTTAGCTATGAAGCACAGTCCTAGTTTGAAAGTGGTGGTAAAATAGCATTTTTTTATTCATCTTTTTTTCTGTCAGTGTTGTGGGTGGCAGTCCTTCAGTTTTCTCCTGAAAATATAGAATTTTCTTTCAGTTGAGAGCTCTACAAATGCTGCCCTTGATCAGAAAGCTGAACTTTGCAAGTATCTGCAGTACTGAAAAAGATGTGGAAAGAAAAGCCTGTCTGGAAATACTCTCTGTACATACAAGTATCAACACTTGAGAATGATTTACCAGTTCTCACCATTACCCCTTACAACAAAATGACTCTGTTTTAGTGAAGCTATTTTTTTTAATTATTACTCTTCTTAGTTGTCATAACATTTGTCTTGCTTAAATCCGTTAAGAGTCCCGACAGGAATAATCTGTGGTCAGTTCTCCTGGTGTTTAGTTCCAAATAAAGCTTATCTTCCTGAACAGTGTATTCAATGTAGTACTGAATCTCGAGGGGGGGAAAAAAGTGACTGGAAATAGAATTGAATTATTTTTAATATTCTCATCCACATAACTGTAATCACCTTACAGTTAAGAAAGATGGTTAAAGTCTTTCATTTTGAGGCATTACTTTTTTTCCAGCTTTTTTTTAATGGAGTTTTGTGGAAATAGGACCATTTTCTGTGTTCTGCTTTAATGTGTAAATTCAGTTTTTATCAAGAATGTTGTTAATGAAGTTTCTTCCTCAAGATACTGATTTGGGGAAAAAACTACTTGGTTAATTACATTTTATGCTGAATAATGGTTGAAGTCAGGAAGAAAGAAAGGATGGAAAGGAGTGAAGGAAAGAAATGGACTGAAGGAAAGAAAATAAACCCCATGTATGTTTTTGTGATAAACTGAGCTCTCGCATTTGCAGCTCTTGTTTGTTCCTACAATACAGATGCAGCAAGAAGCTCCCGGTGTAGAGGTTTCTGAGCCTATGTTGGATGGAGGGAAGGGTAGGAGAGGCCTTAAAGCAAAATCATGGTGGTTATGTGTGGGAAATAGCGGATCTTCATTATTACTAGGAACTTAATCCACCTTCTGATGCTTCCTTTGGCCCTTTTTTATCCAGACAATTTATCCTTCCATTGTGGAATTTGCGGTTTGTCGCAGCCTGCCTCATGTTTAGGAGTGTTTGTGTTTAAGTCTGCATAATATACTGGCAAAAAGTTACTAAGGAAATGTATGATAAAAGAAAATGGCAAATCATCACAGTTTCTAATTGCTAGAGCTGAATAGTATTTTATTGAATTAAAGAGTATCCAGCAGGTATGCTGGTTGCTTGTTTGCAGCAGAGCTATTTAATTAACTGTGGTATTAGGAACTTCTAAAAATGCAAACTGGTTTTCTAATGAGTTTTTTTGCAGATTTCTCACCTCACTATAAAGATCACTGCTATATTCTCAGAATAGTATCTACTTTACAGAGGAAATTACAGTATAGAGGTTTTTTTACAGGTACAGTTCTATTAAAACTGCTGCAAGGTAGCATGCAGATAGTGGTAGTGTTTCCTTCAAATATTTTAGCCTGTTACAAGGCACATAAATTAAAGAGATTACATTATAGAAATATTACTCGATTAGAGAATATTATTTATTGAACACATAAGATAATTCATCAAAATGTGACCCCTTTCAAGATCCAGTAGCCCTCTATCAGAGGGCAGATGGGCATCCCTTTCCAATATATGTTTGTTTCAAAGAGATGTGGTTAAATGCATTGATTTGGAATTACCTGGTTGTAATTTCACTAAAGCTCTTGTCCTTAAATCATTTCAAAGACTATTTCCATTGCCTTTAAAGAGTTGTAATCTCTTTGTGAAATTTGGAAATGTGCTGTAGTATAAATTGCATCTTTTTTTCAGTAACGAATGATCATCTGAAATCTGCAAGGTAGCTACATAGAGTAGTTTTATTTTTTAAACAGTACCATGCCATTGACTTGCTGCAGTTGTCCAGACCCCTCAGTCCTCCATTCTTGAAGGACCTTGATCTTGGAGGAGCTTGAAACCTTATATGTCCCAAAGGGACATCATTCTCACGCTGATGGCTAACAAGCACTATAGATTCAACACTCAAATTGGCAAATATAGTAAGTATTGATCTCGGAGATCTTCTTGACCATAAATGGTGCTGTTCTTGCCATCCTTCTCATCAGGAACTATGAATGGGATATGAAGCAAAGGGAGCCCATAGGTCTCCTGTCTGTTCTGTCCTTGGGCTGCTGGCACACTAGGGTGTGTGTGTGTTTTAGTGGACATTGCTGTTCAACAAACTGAGTCCTGTGCACAGGTTCCCTCCCTCAAGGAGGTATCTGCATGGCAGACCAGGCTCTCAGTGTCCCCCTGTTCCCTACACACCTGCAGGAGTTGCAACCTCCCCTGGCCCCAGTATTTCAACAGTTGTCAACTGTCATCTACTTTGAACATTAAATGGAAGCAAGAGTTGCATGAGATGCACATTTCATGTCACAATGACTCTGGAAGGATTTTGGAGACTTTAAAAAAGAAACATGCAATCATATGGTCATTTTGAACCTACATTTCATCTTCTTTTCATTAGTAATCAGTGCCTGCCAATATTAGGGGTTGAAACTTGGTCTATGTGGTAGCAGATACTTTAGACTTTGTAGCCTCCTCCCACGTTGTATTTTTCCTTTCTCTTCGGTAGGAATAACTTCTCTCAGGATGATCAGCTCTGCTCTTGTTCAGTAATATCAGCAGCAGGATGCGAGAGAGGATCAGGATTATCTCATCTCCATCAGTTTCAGTCTCCTGATGCTGTGTTGTCAGCAAAATAATATGTTACTGGGTAGGAACATAGGGGTGGTTGTCTTGGACGGTGCCTTTGTGGCTATTCTGAAGGGAGCACAGATGGAAAAAATTGGACTGCTGAGAGCAGCTAAGGACAAGTAGTGATGCCACTGTTGCCTCATCGCAGTTGTTGCTTTGCTGGATGCTGAAAAGAAGATGAGATCTGCAGGGTATTTTATTTCACTGGAAAAGGAAAGATGGATAGACTGCAGATACGTATGGTCCTTAGTTACCTGTCAAGTATTTGCAGATAATCTCAAGTTTAGAAGAAAAAAAAATCTTTATTCAGTAAAATTACTTAAACGTGTAGTTAACTTTTAAATGCCAATAAGTACTTTTTCTGGACTGTGGTCAATGTAGAGCTCTTCCATCAGCAAGAAGTACACTTGAATGAAGGACAGCTTTCATAGGTTTAAAGCAAAAATGTGGTAATTATTTCTAGGATCTGTTAGAATTACTGTCTACCAGGTTGTATATTTCCCTTTTTGAGGGGTCTTGTTTTTCAGTTATAGTTTTGCATTTACATATTATGTTACCAAGACTGTCAGATGGGGGAAATTAACTGAAATTTCCTTGACTTCTTGATGCTTTGGATACGGTTAAAAAAATTCAAATGAAGCTTTGACCTGCCATTTCTCTTGTTGAGATGTCATTATTAGAACATCTGTATGTAGTGGACAGTCTTTTTTTTTTGTAGATCTCACATGAGACTGGAGATCAAAAATAAATTTAATTTTAATTCATCTACTTTCATCTGTACAAAATGATTTAGTAACTTGCGGTTTGTTTTCTCCAGATTGCTACAATTTCTCCAGGAATGGCATCATGTGAAAATACTCTAAATACATTGAGATACGCAAATAGGTATGGAAAACATTATTGTATAGTTATACTAGCTGTTGATGTGTGAAGTTTGGAATACTGCTGCTCCATGATGTGTAATTCAGAACAGCTGTTTCAGTAATTTTAGTGTACTGGTGTTTTGTAATAAAATTGAGATCAGAAGACTCATCAGGGCACATATTTAATTTAATTTGTAGGTTTTTACAACCATTACAACAGAATCAATAGAAACTCAATTTAAGCCATTATCTATAGATGAATATAGCGTAGAGGACAGAGAACATGGAAAATGCCCTTATTAGCTTTGTCCCGCCTGGAGACATCAGCTCTTAGATTAGAGGTAGTTCATATTCGTGATCGTCCCCTAGACCATCTGATGAGGTAACAGGAACAGATGTTCATGATGATTTTCTGGGCTGTCTGCTGAAATACCTCTCTATAATGTACTTCTTGACCACCTTAGAATTGCATGGAGTTGCCAAATATGTATGTTTACCAAGTGTAACATGAAGTATATTCATATACCTGTTATTCTTATCAAACTCTGCAGTTACTGTGGCTCAAATTTTATGTGTCTTAATACCCAGTGTACCTATGTGAGAAGTCACTTAATCAAACAGTGGCTTTGCAGCCAGTGTAGAGAGGCCAGCACCTCCAGAGGCTGATAGATCACCCTTGAGATCTGTACTGACCTCTAAGTGCTGAGCTCTCCTCATCGCGATTGTAAAAGGAGCTTTCCCAGCTGGAATTCCTGTGCCTGTGGCGATGGAGTGTCCATGTCCCCTGTGTGCTGCAGTCAGAACTGCCCAGTGTTTTGCAGCAAAGCCCAGGGATTTCTCCCCTTTTTTTGCTGCAAAGAACAAAGGAGGAAAACAAACGCTTTTGCCCTTGGAAATCCTGGTGTGGGATTTTGTTTTTCCCCAGAAAATGCTACCACCTAGTGGCCTGGTATCGTGTGTTCTCTTGCCTGATACAAAGCCCAAGCTCTGTCTGCTGCTGCTTGTCTGGGGACCTCCAGCTCGGCACTAATTGGGCAGAAAGGACAGCTTAGATGGGAAGGCTTAGAGCAGGCTTTCCCAGAGAGGCCGAGTGTGCCTGTGTCTGCATCAAGGCAGCTAATAGCAAATCTGTCCAGCTTGGGCTCCGTGACGTCCATCCTTATGAGTATGAAACACTTGGATAACGTAAGGAAGGAAAATGCACCTTGGTCGAGGTCACTGGACCTGTCTGCCTCTTATAGAGCAAGAGCTGCAAAAGGGAGTCCAGCCAAAGACACTGTGCATTTTTCACAAGGGGATAGTGTGTCTAATGCAAAAGATGATTTTCTGACATGTAGGTAGTATTGGGGACCACTTCCAATAAACTAAACTCTATGTTGAACCCTTGGTTTCTCACTCTTGGCGTTAGCTTTGTGTGCTGTTATATAGTAGATGCCTATCACTGTAAGGTTACCTTGTGTTTTGCTTAGTATTTTTAAACTTATTCTATCATTACATCATTTTAACAATAAGAGTGGTTTTTTAGGTTCTGAGTACTAGTGTGTGTGCAGTGTAAGATGATGGGCAGTATGTAATTTAAACTATTGTAATGGTTTAGTGTTATGAAAGGAGCAGTTTAGTGGAATGTTGAGTGTAGACCAAATTTTTTAACTAAACTAAGTGAAATCTGGAATTAATCTTTTAAAAATATTTCTATTGTACTTTCCTGCAAAAAGCAGCACTGGTTTTGGTTAATTTTTTTAGTGATATATAACTCAAATTTGCAGGTTTTGATATGCTGACACTCACTTATATTTAAAGCTAAAAATAAATTATTTTCTTGTTATACTGTTGAAAACAAATACTAAGAAAAGAGTTGTCATTTTCACTGTCTTTATGAGAACATTTTCTTTTAATTTGCTGCTGTATTTTGCTGCTGCAGAGTAAAGGAATTCGGAATTAGTCCTTCGGACATTCCCTTCTCACAGGGTAGTGGCAGTCGCTCTGATCTCTCTCCTTCCTATGAGTATGACGACTTTTCTCCTTCAATCACCAGGTCTACTTCATTCTATACATGGAATCTTTATTTTTAAGTTTTCTATTTGGCTATCTAATTTTACAGACCAACCTCTCATTAGCCCCTTGCCTTGAGTCACCCATACTTTGTTTTTATTTTGTTTAGCAGGTGATGGTTCTGCATGATCTGCAATCATCTTCCTTTGTTTGTTTGTTTTCTTTTTGTTCATCTTCCTTAAACATCCATACTTTTTATCCAGGCTCGCTATTTTCCTTCATACATTAAAGAAATGATGATGTCACCTTTATGCATTTAGTGGACCAAATCTGTGACAAGTCTGCGTTTGAATAATATTCATATGTCATTTCTTGCTACCTAATTAAAAATGGGAGGAATTGACACATACCTGCTTTGGAAACATTTTATCTTCTGGAGATGGCAGTTTCTAGTTGTGTAAAAAATGCTACTTTAACAAACTTGATTCTTAAGATACAAAGAGTTTGTTTTAAATTCAAACTTTGATAGTCTGTTCTGTAAACTTATTTTTAAATGATCTTTTTTTTCCTGAATCAGATTATTAGTCTCTTAAATTATTTTCATTCTGGAAGAGTCTAACATTTTAATGAGATATTTTCAGCTTTGAGATTATTTAAATTAATTATTTTTAATTAAAAGGTGGATTTATTCTCTGGGGTACTTGATTGAAAATTATTATTTTCTTCAGAATTCTTAGGGCTTTGCTTATGATAGCTAGTTGAGGTATTGATTTATTTTTTTTCTTTAAAGCAAAATTGTCTGCACAGAGAAAGAAAGATGGTCAGATCTTTAGGTTGCTGGCTAAATGACCTTGTCCTTAAATTTTTCAGATATTGTTTGCTTGTTAAAGAGTTATTAACTTCGAAGATTTGGGGTTTTTCCCTTCTTACTTATTCATAACCAGTAAGATTTCCACCAAAAAAAAAAAAAAACTTATGTTTTAATTGACCTGTAATAGATGAAATTTAATGGCCCATGATTTTTAGGAGCCTTTTTTGGCATTCAAAGTACATTAAATTTATGAAGCTGACATCATCATCATCCTTAGAAAATGAAATAAGTAGCATATAAACCCAATGAGCTTTGTTTTTTCATTGTGACTGTTTTGTGAAGGAAGTTACTAATTTAAAACTGAAATATTTTCTGATTGTAGAGTGAAGGAACTGACGGTTGATCCTAGCGCTGCAGGAGATATCCGCCCAATTATACACCATGCTCCAAATCAGATCGATGACTTAGAGACCCAGTGGGGTGTAGGGAGCTCTCCTCAGAGGGATGACCTCAAACTACTTTGTGAACAAAATGTGAGTAGTTTACAGAATTGCATAGAAAGAGGTATTTATAAATACAGTGCTAGAACCACAGCAGAATGATGTGTATTTATAGCCCATTAGCAATATCATTAATAAGTACAGCCTGGCACTTCACCATTTAATGTTATGATATTTGTTCCCATACAGAAAAATCTATTTTCTTGGAGGGTGAACAGAAAATGTTTAAGTCTTTCCTCCCTGCTGATTACAACTTCTAACATATACACAACGTCTGCTCTAGGCTCCTTCTTTTGTTTGCATTTTTCCAGTATAGCTTCATTTATTTTTAGAGAGTTTAGAAGAATCCTGGGAAGCCCGTCCATTTTATTTAATACTAAAGTGTTTCTGCACTTCCAGAAGTTTTCTTCCAGGCATGTAACACTGATTTCAAGTCAATTTGCCTTTCTCCACATTTAGAAATGCAGCTGTTAAAAATTTTTATTTCCCCATATCCTGGTTTTCATGGAAGTGAAACCTCAGCCCACTGGCTAGGAAAGAGCCCCAAATGTCTTCCCAAAGTGTTTTCCTGGGGGATGAGTGGAGGACGGGAGCTGAGAAGCATCCTCTTAAGGATGTTTTTCACAGGCAGATGATTGTCATCTCTAGTTCGTATTCTTTTAATGTTCAATGGGAATTAAAAACCAGTTTGTGGAAATGCTGGTCCAGGATAAGAAAGAAAAATCTTTACTATGCTACCTTATTTCCTCTGTGCTTTCTCAAGTACCTCTCCATGGAGTTTCTCATTTTAGTACCTAGTTCTTCTTCCAGCACTCTGTTTTCTAAGAATATTCTGTGTGATTCTTAGGGCTTTCTGCTGGACAATCCTTCCACCTAAATATCCATTCATACCATACTTTTTCCTTTTCAAGTAGGATTTGATTAAGCTCTGCAGTGTATTTTTTAAAAAAGCAAAGGCATGCTATAAGGAACCATGCTGTCCTGCTGAAACTTAAATTCCAGCCAACCATCTGCTTTCCCCTTGATTGTTAACTGTTCATGTCTAAAGAAAAATTCCTGTGTGTTGCTGCAGTATGTAATACCATATTCTGCATTCTTCTGATATATTAACAGCTACTTTGTTATTTTTTCCTTTACATTTATTATACTTTTTTCCAACAAAGTGCATCTTGATATCCTGAATGTATTGAATGCCATTCTCTATTTTCAAAAGACGTTTTCTGTTTTGCTGTGCAGAAAAAAGGGCCCTGACAGCATAAAAGTTTTCTGTAGCTGCTAAAACCTACTAGAAATGACTGTTCTCCCTTTGACTTTCTCCTTCCACTATTTTGACTTGGTTTCTTTATCTAGAATTCTCAGTTTTTCACTATTCACTAGGATGAATGACTGGAAAATTTTAATGAATGTAAATTACACTTTGCTAGCATTTTGATCTTATTCCCATCTCCCCTGATTTTTTGGAGATTGTCATGTCAGAAATACAAACTTCTAAGTCTATTTTTGACAAATTCTGCCTTCCATGTAGTCCTTTTTATCTTCTGTGATAGGATGCAACATGTTCAGTATATTTCCTTTAGCCAAGTTCTTTCCAGTATAACCAACTTAATTATTGTTTTTAGGAAGAGGAAGTTTCTCCACAGTTGTTTACTTTCCATGAAGCTGTGTCGCAGATGGTAGAAATGGAGGAGCAAGTTGTAGAAGATCACAGGGCTGTCTTTCAGGTAAAAGATGGGACTCTCCATTGTTTTATATTAACCCAGGAATTCAGGATTCTCTAAGAAAAGTTCATATTCTCAAGAGACAGGATAACATCTGGTAATTCTATTGCAGTCAAACAGATTTCTGAATTGTTTTATTACACTAAGGCCACTGTATCAAACAAGGAACTAGTTTAGAGCCATAAATACCACTGTCTGTGGTGGTGGTAAGAGAAACGTATTTTTCTGTCATTCTAGAGATCTACTAAAATTTTCTTTTCATAAACTTTCTAAATGGATAAGTAGTATAGAAAAAAGTTTCAACTTTTTTCCTTTGACACTGAGATACATTTTCTTTTAGTCCTTTTCAAGCATTAATGAGCATGTTTTGTAATTGCAAGGAGCTTTCTCAGATTGGTTTTGCATTTTCAGTTTCCCTGTCTAATCCATGACAATATTCCTTTGCTGAAGCGGGCAATTAGCAGAAATGTTTCCATTAGCACCATTTATATTAAGAGTTTCCCAAGAAGAGACAGGAGTATTTCTAACTGCCTGTGCCCTTGCCCTGCAGGGGTGTGAGCAAAGGTTTCCTCTTGCCACTAGTCAGGGTCTTTGGAAGGGTGCTGGGAAGACATAGCAATACTGGTAGCGCTTTGAATCCCTTTACATTTACAGAGTAAGTTGTAATAAAAATAAGTATGAATGATCTCCGGAAGGGAATAGAGGTTGCTTCTTTGTGTAGCTTTAAAGTGTTAAGGTAAGCTGTCCATTTGGCATGTCTGCTACAGGTGAATAGCAGACATTAAACCTTGTGTAGGGAATACACGCATCTCAATAAGGGCATCTAACTTGGTTGAAAATATGTGTTTATGTAATACAGTAGGATGTTAAATAACACATTTTTAGAACAGATGTAGAGATTTTAGTAGTTAGAAATCACTAGCCCTGAGGTAAAATATGCAACAGTGTGACAGTCATACACCATATGCTGTAGCTGTGTCCTACTGCTTACAACTATGGGAGAGACAAGCTACATGGGTTTGATGTTACTGCTGGTCTTTGTCCGTCTGGCCTTCTGCTGGAGATTGCAGCTCCTCCCAACAGTCAGCAGCAGGAAACATGTTCAAGGCTTCAGCTCCCTTCGTTCACAGCATGGCTTGCTGGTTTATACCATGGGTCAAGGCAGGCTGCACCAATGCACAGCCTCTGAGCTCTACCAGACAGTTCTTAACGTGACAAAAATGTCTTACAAGACATCAGTGGTGCTCTAGAGAGATGCTCGCCTTTCATTAATTCTTAGATGTATTATGTTTACATTAGATGAGATAAATACTGTGCCACCAGTGTGAACTCCATCTGTCCTGAATGCCAAAAACATACAGAGGGTTTGCTTAATATTACTGAGCACAGAGCGGAGGAATTAATTTTAGTATTTCAGATCCAGCATGCATAGAACTCTGTCAGCAGCTTTCTTTCTAAATCAAGGCATTTCTAACAGAATCAGTTCTCCTGATTACAGCTTTGCATTAGTCTGTAAGCTTTTTAAGCTCTTGCTTGTATTCTCATTTGCTGTAAGACTTTCCCCCTTTTCCTTTCTTCCTTGCTTTTCTCACCTTTTCTGTTACAGTGTAGTCACTAGACAGTAAAAGGGTGCTCAGCTTTGAAAAAGGAGTAATTTAGCTGCTTCATTTGAACTTCGTACCTTTGTCCATGCATTTATATTTTCTTTAACTTTTTTCTAGGAATCTATTAGATGGCTGGAAGATGAAAAAGCTCTTCTTGAGATGACAGAAGAAGTAGACTATGATGTGGATTCTTATGCTACCCAACTTGAAGCAATTCTAGAGCAAAAAATTGATATTCTGACCGAACTTCGAGGTGAAATGATTTTAGTCACTTCTTTGTACATTAATAGCAAAAGAATATCGCAAATAATAGCAAAACCAATAGCAAAAGAATTATATTTTCCTCTGTGCTGTCCTGCATGTTCTGTGCAGATATGCTCAGTCTTGTGCTGTGCTGCCAGAGAGCAAGTTTGTTCAGTTTTTCCTAGTTTAAAGGAAAAAGCTCTGTTTTACCTCCAGAAAGTACAAACTTGATCCTGCAGGTTTTTTGCTTGGCTTTGTTACAAAATCAAGGATGGATGTAGGGGAAAAAACAGTGAGGAACACATAGCAGGAACTCCCAGTTCTTTCTGTGTTGCACTGCAGTGCGCCAGGGAGCCTGCTGTCATTTCAGCCTGTGTCAAGCCCTGAGTAGCTTGGTTATTAGTGTACCTTTTGGCTCATCAATATTCCCAGCTGTCTTTTGTCAGCCTGTCTTTGCTGAAATAAATCAGATATTTTTTAGTGTCCAAATTTGAGATTCTTCAGCATATCTTTTAATATCATCTTGTCAGCTCAGTACCGGATGCATGGGGATATAGGGAGTCCTGCGTTTTGATTTTATGTTCTGGATCTCCTTGGATGACACCCACTATAGTGGTGAAATTGACGGGGTTTAGGACTTGAGGCATTTTTTGTTGTTGTTGTTAGAACCACATTATAAAATGCCTTAGAGAACAAAATCTTTGATTTTATTCATTTTGATTATCTGCAATAGGCTAGAAGAATACTTAAAGCAAGTCAGATGTGGCTTCCTTACCCTTTAAGTAATGTAGCAAGGAAGTGCAGGTGCTTTTCTTTTGCTTTTTTATGAACTGGGTGATGGTTTCCCCTTCACCATGAGATGGTTTGAGATATCAGCACTGGTGGAACACTGATTTGTCTCCCTGGTCTTCAGTTATAATTAGATACTGCCTTTGAAAAAGAGGCAGTGGAGGCAAAGGCTATTTAGGAGAACCTTCTTTACAGTCAGTGTGATACATGTACAGCTTTACAGGAGAGCACTGTTAAAAGTCAAAGGTTGTTTTGCTTAGCCACATTTGTGCTCTATTCACGGCCCATAAGGGTCACTGAATATTTCAGCTCCTGTGCCTGTCATTTTGGGATTGATTACACTTCCATTTTGGTTCTGCTTTTCACATTCTTGAGCTTATTACAGGAGAATAGAAAGGAGAGGAATAGGAATAGGAAAGGATGCCATATTTCCTTTCTCTGGTATCTCCAGTTCTCATGTTAAGAATGGTACATTTATCTATTTATGGTGAATATTTTCAAAAATGTAATCCTGAATGCTTTTCTACAGTCATGGTAAAATGCAGGAGAATCGAATTTGGGGGGGATTTAGATGTGCAAGAGTGACTGATTGTAGACTATCACTTTGGAAGCCTTTGAGGGAGGTTGGGAAGCTGCTGGGCAGGAGAAGGAAATAGCTGTGCACGCTGTGAGTTTGCAGCAGAACGTAAGTGTGAAGTGGCTACATGTCGGGAATGCAATCGGGCGGCTTCTTAATCTATCCTGCCTAGAGACAGGAGCAGCATCGAGGAGGGGCCTGAGTTGCTAAGCAACTTGCTAGGTGGCGAGTATCGAATTGAAGCCTCTCTCAGTCCTCTTGTGGTTTGCGGCCTCAGCGTTTTCTTGTGTGTGTGGAGGAGTGAACGTTCTTTGTACATCAGGGAAGGCATGTGGAGCAGCAGCGCGCAGCGGCAGGATCTGTGGTGAGCACAAGCACATCAGGACTCATTCTCTCTCTTTTCCTTTTTTTTTTTTCTCTCCATTAAAGATAAAGTGAAATCTTTCCGGGCAGCTCTACAAGAGGAGGAACAGGCCAGTAAACAGATCAATCCGAAAAGACCACGTGCCCTTTGAAACGGGCCTTTGCTGCTAAAGGAATCCACGAACCCGTACTGCTGTAGCACACATTTGTTACAAAACCCAGTGGCCGTAAGAACTCAACTACTTGAAAGTGAAAAACTTTAGAAATGTCTGTGGAAATGTCCTGTTTCTTATTCACCTGAGTGACATTTTCAGTTTTGTGTGAAATGCTCCTATGATGTCTACAAAATGCTTCTAGACCAGACAGCACGACCATGCAGGGTTCAGATCTGTGAAGCACTTTGTTTAAAATATTTCATTTATTCAAATTGTGAATTTTATGTTTTGGAAATATTTGCCATGTTTTTAATAATGAAGTAAAACTGTGGCCGTTAAAAATGCTGCAGTATTTCCTTTTAACTATGTTCAGTTTTGTTACGAAGCCCAGCTGTGCAGTTTTAAATTGTGTTTGCGTGCATGCACACCTCACCAGTGGTTGTACATAACTGCTCTTCTGCAGCCAGCTGTGCTCACCTCTTCCCATGCTGTGCCTTGATGAAGGCTACTTAACCCTAAACATCCTCATTATGAAGCACAGCCTTAAACAACATTCCTTATTTGTCGATGTAAATTACTTTTAGTGTGTGTACATTTTTAATGTGTTTTGAGACTTTTTTTTTTGGTGGCTAGTTCATTTCACGGGAAGTGCCATATCATTTGAACAGGAACCGCAAGAGCTGTTGGAGTGGACAAACAGCTCCCATTTCATCATCCTTGTATAAAAAAAAAAAAAAAAATCTGGAATCTAGATTTATTTGAATACCATAAAGAGTGGCTATATAATTCTAACATTTTCTCTGTAAAAACAAAAAACAAAAACACAAATATAAATTAGTTGATGTATAATAAAGGGTATTGTTTAAGTACTGAGGAGAGTTGTATCTTAGGATAATGCAGATATACAATATGTGGTATGGTGTGATAATGCTGTCAGAATAAAGGTGCAGTCTGATCTCTACATATGAGTAGGATAACTGTCAAAGATCAGGGATCCAGCTAAAGAAATACATTGTACCCTCTTACATACTGTTAAAATTTGGCTTTTGATGCATGACAAACTTACATGTACATTAACTGTAGTTTGCAGGTAGCTGAGTAGTTCTGTTGCTTTAAAGAAAGTAGCTAATACCTATTTTTCCCTTTGTGCAGTGCCAGCAGCTGAAAAGTGGGGTGAAATTGCATCATTTGAGGATTTGCACAATACCTCTACCTAGTGCTAATAGAAATCCCACAAGTACCTGAACTCTCACAAATGGCGCCAAGTATCAACACTTTTTAGGTGGTGGCACTCAAGTTATTTTTGCAAGTCAATATCCAACAAAAACGATTGACCATTCTTGTAAGAACTTCTTGTCAAATGAAGAATTGTAGACCTCTCTAGGAGTTCTCCCTGTTTCCAGGAGTTCATATCAGCAGACTTTCCTTGGAACTGCGTAAAAATTGCTTTTGGAATACAAGCCTGTTTGTGCCAGGGCCAGAGGGAAATAAAGGGAAGGCAATGAAAAAGAGAGTTAAATGAGCCAGAAATTCTTGTAGTGTTTAATGTTTGTATCTCCCATAGGAAGGTAGCTATGGGAAGCTCTTGTCGCATCATGGTGAAAAAAAACAAAAAAACAAAAAAATCCTCTTGTGTGTAAACATGAAAACTGAAATAACAATGTAGATTTTACACAATGTGTTTAATAAATTAAGCTATTAAATGAATTTCAAATGAGAATTTACTTCTATGCAAGTTATATTTTGCTTTAGGGAAGGGTTTTATTTTCTAAACATCTGAGTTCTTATGTTTTGAAAAATATTTCAAAGGCCTCTGACTTGACTATTACTTTTGGAAATGACCATTCTGTGCAAGCCTGTAATGTAGAAAGAAATTCCATGAAGTATTTTCCTGACCTTAGTTTTGCAGCAGCTCTTGGTGAAACATCACTGATCCTTCTGAGCATTTGTTCAAGAACATCCTTCATCTCAGGTAAAAGCAGGGGAAAAAGGGGAGAGGGGAGGTGGAAGGCAGCTGCTTTGG
>JAUBOD010000667.1:8884917-8897915 GCA_032353885.1 Nothura maculosa
GGGGGGTTGGACTAGATGACCTCTAAGGTCCCTTCCAACCTTACACATTCTATGATTCTATGATTCTATGATAGAGTAGTGATATTTTAAGTTTTTACTAGCCAGTTGTCCCTCATGTAAGGCTGTGCACAGTAATTATATATAAACATCTAGGATACTGTGCATTAATAACATGCTGTAAATATAGTAAGTGTTTTTATTTATATCTTGTATAAGTTAAAGTTCATTGAAAGATATTAGAGTTAATGTCCGGCTGGAATGAATTGAAGAAAAACGTGCCCCAAACTACTGGAACATATTTACACTTTAATAGGGTAGTGGAGCAGGTTATGTCTTTATAGGAACTGCACAAGCAAGTTTGCTGTCAAAGGCAGGCATGTGACAAGATAATGAGCAACTTTCCAAACAAAAAAAACAAGAATAGGGGGGAAAAAAAAAAGGTATTTATGCAATACTGTATCCTTATGCAATACAGTATAATTGGCAGTAAAGTGCAATAACTGCCTAGTGCTAGTAATTAGTACCCATTTATTGCCTTTTAAGCCAAACAAGATCAGGAACATTCATCCTGCATTTGGGGTTTATTTTTTGTAAGTTGAGTAGCTGAACTAATGGTAAGCATTCTTCTGTTTTCTGATTTTAACATGTCAATTTTTTTGTCAAAATGTAGCACATGGAGTAATATTTAACTTCTTACCTTCTTTTTAATAGAATATCTTTACAAACCATACGCTGGATGTGAATGTGAGATGGTTAGCTGTGCTGTACTTCAAGAATGGAATCGACCGGTATTGGAGACGGGTGGCACCACAGTAAGTTGGAAGTTTCTTTCACTTACCCAGCGGGATAACAACAAATCGCTTGGCTGATAGAAGAGAATTTACTTTAGAATTTATAGTGACATTCGCAAAGCTTTTACATCTCCCTTCGTGTTATAAAGCTTTTAGGTCATTAATGGACCATTTTGTTTTCTTATTGTATTTTACAACTTTCTTCATCTTTCATTTTTATGAACAATGATGTTGTGAGTCCGAGTCATAGATTTTAAGTTTAAAGTGGTGTGATAAGCTTTTAGAAGTTAATACGCAGACTTGCTGGTAGTAGCAGATGTGAGAGGTAAGGAGTATCTTGTAGAGATTGAGATAAGTCAAATTAGAATTTATATCGAATATATACCTGAGAGACAATAGCTTTCATTTTAGACAGTTCTGATGTGTATTTTTTAAGTTATTCTGATACTTGCCTTTTGTAATGTCTGACAAAAAGCTCTCCAAAGAAACTAAATGACTAACCTATATTTCTGAGCACCACATATTTTGCTTAGACGTTTCCAAGGAGGCTGTTAAAATTTGATTCATACAGAAGTATATGCTTTTAAGTGCGTTGCAAATTTTCTTTTAAAAGGTACATGTAAAATCAGAGAGTTTTGATTTACTTTCAGTGCTCTTGCGGAAAAAGAAATATCTGTCACCTCCAGAGGTGTTGCTGTCTTAGGACTCTGCAGATCTTTAAGGGTTTGTTTTAGAAAGCAGCTTTTTTTTGAATCTGAATTCTGCAAGAGTGTCTTTTTTATTAGTTTATTGATTTTTCTGATAAATACTATCAATTGTTTCTTTGTAGACTTTGTTTTTTGATTTGATAAAGTCAAGTTGGCAATTTTAGGAACTATCGAATCATGTTTTTGTTTCCTAAGGCTCTGATTTCTTATTATAAAGTAGTAATTTTTTTTAAAGATCCAGCAGTATGTTTTTTTTAAAATTCTGAATATCTATTTTCCTCATTCTGCAAATGCAGAAAAAAAATCAAACTCTGAAACTGCAACTTTTGGAAGAATATCTCAAAGTAAAAGCCTACTTCTCTACAAGGACGTGTCTTGAATGAATATTTTAGTGTGTGTGTGAAACTCAGTGGTAAAATAGAATTAACTTGGCTCATGATAGACATTCTTCTTAACTTCTGCTCTGTAACTGCTGTATGCAGTAATGTGCTCTTCTGAAAATGCATGAAGAGAGGATAAAGATCCGCTTTCCCTGTGGCTGCATCTGCTGTGAACTGCAGTGCAGAAATGTGTAGCTTGGGTTCAGCAGCCAGGAGGTGTCACTGTTGTGTTGTCAGAGTGTTAAGTTCCTCCTGCTTGGGATTCTTGGGTCGTTCTTGGGAACGACTAATGCTTATAAGATAAAGATGAAATCTTGCATCTGAATTAGTGCCTTAATTGTTACCATCATGTTATCATAATTATTCGCAAAGCTTTGCATTGCTTGTTAAAGCTTCTGTATCTTGGGAAACTCATGCTGATGAGTCCATTTTCTTTTCCTTTTGGTTTTCTTTATAACTCAAAAGCTTAATAGTAACATTAATTATAGTAAGCGGTGCATGTTTGTTGCTTTGGGATATGCATGCTGCATGATGGAAGGGAAAAATGTAATTCAGATATGGCTCTTGGAAACTCACAGTGAATGTAAAAAATAGTATGATCAAACAGCTTAAATGTTTTGTGCTTTCTGTTATCCTTGAGCATGTAACATAGGTTACAGATACAGATGTCTTAATTGTAGCTATAATACCATGCAAGTTCCAGAAATTCCTCAGTGTACCTGTCTGGAAAAGATGTACTGCATTTTTTTTTTCTTTAAGAAAATAAAATTTTATGTGCATACTTTTCTCTTGGTGCATACTTTTTTTTTAATTGCCATTTGCTGGTTTAAGATTAATGAGTAAAATAGCTTTTTGAACGAAAGCTTTTACCACTGGAGAAATTTTTGTTAATGTTAGTCCAAGTATTCTTAGGCATAACTTAATTTCATGTAAAAATACTTTGGAACTTAAATCTTGGTTTCTAAAAAAATCCATCAGCTCCATTTCCTGCATGCTGTAAATTACCTTTGAAAATTAGGCTTGAGCGGGCAATTTGAGGTCATTTTATGAAAAAATAATTGCCCTCTGCTTCCTCCTCCCACTCAAGATGCTTAAGAAAGGTCTGTAGGGCTGTGGTTTGGCTAACGGGACTAGAAAAATTGCTGCAGATATTTGATTTCGGAGTAAATCATAAGGGGCATTTGTGTGTGTGTGTGTTCTTTGTTTTTTGATTGTTACCTTGATATGAACATTTAACACTTCCCAGATCAGTACAGAACCTGTGATTTTCAAGGAGCTTTAGGGATCATTGTAAACCCCACTGTATAAAAGCAGTAGGTTAGTGTGTTAGATTGACAACTGAGTGCAGCAATTGTATTGATGTATTTAATTTTCTTAATTTGCAGTTGTTAGACTTTGAAGTGCAATGATTGCATCTAAATCACTGTGTTGTTAAGTAAAATAGTTTAATGTAATTAACCTTAATTGATTAAAGTATTTCCATGTTCCAGAGACAGCTTTTTGGATGCTGATTTTTTTTTCCCCAGTAGTATAATCTATAAATCCTGACAAAGAATTTCTAAGAGTTGCCTGTCTCTTCAGATCTGAAGTAAATTACTCAGTTTGCATTCAGTATAAAGAAGAGCAGGAGTAGTATAATATAGTATTCATTAGTTTTAAGCTGATAAATTGATCACTTAGAAGGAACTCTAAAAGTAACTTAAAGCTGCATTTGAATGAAAATTTACCTTTATGGTAATTAATTACCTCTGTGGCAATTAAAATTTGGCCACATAAAAAGAAAATATAAAACCTCATATAAGTATCTTTGTTCTGCTGTTCCAAGTCTCTTTGAGATGCTGAGAAACAAAAGTAAAATCAAAACTCTTGATATTTTATCAAATTGAAATACGTCGATTTCAAGAAAACTACTTAAAAGTCATCTTCATTCAAATACAGTCACATGGAAATGATCACTTTAACTTTTGTGACAAAGCAGTGCTTCATATGACTTTATAGTTGGGTTTCATGTAAAGCGAAACGATATTGTAATAAATGTATCCTATTTTAACAGTGCCCTGTCTGAAGAGGAAAAATCTACGTTGCGTGCCGGGCTTATTACAAACTTTAATGAGCCAGTCAATCAGGTGAGTGATAAATGATGAAGTGTTGTACTCCTAAAATATACTGCTGGTGTGCAATAGGTGTGCAATTCAGTTTGTCTTTGACACCCTTAATAATGAGACGTCTGAAAATGTGCAATTTATTTATTGCCTTTTAGACAGTTCATTATGTTGAGGTGAGAACTTGTCTCCAATCTTTTTTTTTTTTCCTTTTTTTTCTTTTTTTTTTCCTTTTTTCTTTTTTTCATCCTTAAGCCACTAATACATTGTAGATAAAACTTGATTCAGGTTACTTAATCAAAGTTTTCTCAGTACTCGATACTAACAGTAGCTCTTTTAGTATTGTACCAGATTACCTGCTGTTACAGCAGTATGTTACATTTAACAGAACTGTAACTTCACTTACAGTAGTACAAATATAGGCAAAGAACTTTTAAAAACCAAAATTTTTTTAAAGGATTAGTAGTAATAGGGGTATTATATATTCAACTTTCTATATGCTTTGAAAGAAAAAGTTGGAAAGGATTCTTAAGTAAAAGGTAGTAGTAAAATATTTCATGCTTGTTTATATAAAAGTCAATTCCAGTCATTTTTTTCTAGATATAATATAAAAGACAAGCAATACAGTTTCATATTAAACATTTAAATATTACCATTAAATTTCAAAAGAGTTATATTTTTTCCTGTTATGTTGGTTGTGTTTATCAAATTTTAAAGTAATTAACACCCACAAGTTGCCGATTCAGATCTTGTTTAGAAGCTTGCAAATTACAGAAGTAGTTTTTATACAGTGTCTGTTTAGTTTTTATACAGTGTATGTTTCTTAATGATCTTTGACTTCGTGATACCTGTTTTTGGTGTGTGTGTGTGTGTTTTGTTTTGTTTTTTTCCTTTCTCTCTTCTCTCAGATAGCAACTCAGATCTCTGTACTGATTGCTAAAGTTGCTAGGGTGGACTGCCCAAGGCAGTGGCCAGAACTTATTCCTACTCTTCTGGAATCTGTGAAAGTTCAAGATGACCTTCGACAACACAGAGCATTACTTACCTTCTATCATGTTACAAAGACCCTGGCATCCAAGCGACTTGCTGCAGACAGGAAACTTTTCTATGATGTAAGTCATGCAATATGTAATATTGTAGAGTGCATGGAAATAATTAATTTTGCTTATTTGCATGCTGGCCATGCTTTGCTCTCAGTGAATGAATGAGAAGTATGTAGATTTTAGTGTTTACTTCTGAAATAGTTATGTTTTTACTATGGATATATGCACAATGTGAAAAGTCAAGTGTAAAATGTTTTTGAGATCCTTTATTAATTTTGCTTGTAACTATCTTGAGTGTTTTTTGAGTCATGGGTGTTTAGAAGTAGAGTTTCGTGTACAGGCATTTTGGTTAGGCACAACTTATGGCATGATAATGTAAGGCAGATTATATATAAATTGGCACCATTTTTATTGGAGTAGTTTCGATTCATAATTCAACGTGTTCTTTAAAAAAATGGATTCTTAGACTTCCATACCCCACGGTATGGGAGTTGAACTTTTTGGAAGTGATCTGTGGTTAGAGTTATGTATCAGATGAGAAGGGATGGGATTACTATTTTTTTAAGGAGTAGAGTCACAGAAGCTACTGATAAGAGAAAAACAAATGACTTTCTTATAATATTTTCAAGTTAAGATGGGGTAATTTTAGGGAAGATGTCTTTGGATCAGTAGAATCAAATACAACAGAAGCAAATGAAACATCATTTAATCCATCTTCTTATATAACGTGAAACTTAAATCTTAACTAGACTTTAAAGTTTGGGAATTTGTGCTACCACTGAAAACAGCTAATCAATTTTTTGGCATTTGTTTTTTTCGTATTTGCAGCTTGCATCTGGTATTTACAGTTTTGCATGTTCCTTGTGGAATCATCACACAGATACATTCCTACAGCAAGTTTCTACAGGGAATGAAGCTGCAGCCATAAATTCATTAGAAAGAACATTGTTGTCATTGAAAGGTAATAATGTAAAATGATGTTAAATATAAGAGATGAAATAAAATTCTTTCCCAGATGAGTCTTGACTATTCATTGTCAAGAAATTTAACATTCTGCCACACAGAGAAAGCTAATGGGAAAGGCAACAATCTTTCTTTTCTCTTACCTTTGTATTGAGCAACGCTAAAGCAGGATGGTTTTCCATGGGAGAAAAAGAAGCTATTTCTTGTTTCTCTCTATGAATTTCTCATTTCTCTCATCAGAAGGATAAACAATTCTGCATGTGGTAGGAAGTCAGGAGACAGAGATGCATAGGTTATGGCAGGGTGTTTTTTTCATATGTTTTGTAATTTAGGCTTGCACTCATGTGTCTTCAAACACTTAACTGAGTCTGGATATTTGATAGTTTTCAAATAGATTAGAACCGTGAATACATTATTTTACGTTGCGTTTTAAGAATTGAGGTGTTTGATGCTTGTGATGCAGGTGTCATTCTTGAGTTGTTACAGAAAATGTAGCATGTACCTGCTTGGAATTATGGCGAGCTATCAGCAGTGACAAACTTGAGAAAATTCAGAAGATGAATTATGGGCAGTTGTACTGTTGGCTGTTACACTTGGCCCTTTTTCTGTAACAGAGCCTTTCAGGAGTGTTGCTACTTATTATTGCAGAATCTTTTGTCCCAATCCAAGAATTCTAGGAGTTCTCTTTACTGTTTATCATGTATAATGTTCAAGTAATTTCAACAAGATGAGATTTATTTTTATGTATGGTTGAAGCAACCCTGGTACAAAACTTTGTTATATGTCTGAAAGTTTGTTGGAGCGAACACGGAAAAATATCTAGACAAATAATTTTTCTTTTTTCCTTTCCCTTCCAGTCCTTCGTAAACTGACAGTTCATGGGTTTGTAGAACCTCATCGGAATGTAGAGGTGATGGTAAGTGATATACACTTATTTCTATTGCTACCAAAATCATGACAAGACATTTTAGTGTTTTAGATGCCTAAAGGTATTTGAACTAGTGCAACATTGTGCATATGTCACAATTTTTGTTGTTTTGGCCTTAACTTTGTAGAAGAATTATTGCAAAAAAAAAAATTCAGATTTGATTCTTTTTGATGTAAATGCATGGTACTGAGAAAGGCAATTAAATTTCTTTCATGTTTGCTACATTTGGGAAGTGCCTATGTAGTTGCTTTTGTAGAATGATTTGAATTTTTGGAATTAGTTAGATATATACAGGCCAGATCATACATAGGTTGAATTTTACACATCAATTTGTGGACAATAGTGAGTTCTACTTGTAGTTTTTAGGTGTTTACATTTATTTCCTATGATTTACCAGATTGGGGGTATTTATTTCCTGCACCTGTGTACCTTGAATTGCATCAGCCAAACATTGGGAAGCTGATAAGTAAATTGAGTCAGAAAACAGAGTCAGCTTTAAAACCAGAACTAAATAAATTTAAAAACAAAGAAAACACATTGTGGTAGATGTTGAGTGTTGGTTAATGTTTTTTTCAGTTGTACTAAAGTGGGCCATTTCCATATCTAGGCCAGGGTGCTTGAAGTGCAGCTTTGATGCGGGTCCGCAGTGAATTCTGCCCACATCCTCTTTCCTGGAGTTTTCCATAGCTGGGAGAAGATGTGAATAGGCTATAAGTGCCACATAATTTTGGGAGCTTGCTTTCTTCCAGTCTGCCAGATAAAATCTTTATATCTTCCATCAGACCACCTGGTGAAAAGCCATGACTCTCTATTGATAAGGACAGCAATGTTCCTTGGATTATCTGCCTCAAGGCCACCTTTGTAGCCATTTTTGTATTCCAGTGACACTCCTTCTGGCAGATATCTTGAGCATATCCCTAATCTCCTCAAGGAGATGTTTCGATCTTAATGAGGAATCTAATAACATATATGTTTGTGGGTTTTGTGTTCATTTACAAGATAAGTCTGTGGTATGCAGCCCATTTGAACAAAAAAGAAAAATCTTTACTGGTTACTCCCATATGCTGCCTATTTTGGTGGAAGAATTGAATGCTTCATGATTACATCCTAAATTAGTAACTTGGAAACAGGTAGACCTGCTAGATGGTATCTTGTAAGACAGGAGGAAGTGGGTAAACAATTTATAAACAACACACATGCACCTCTTTATTTATCCAGCACACATCTTTCTATTAGAGATGCTATATTGTTTGTGTTATATTAGTAAGATCAGTTTGGGTCACCTATGTCATTTACTAACTAAAAGAAAAGTCATTTCTTATGAAATAAAGACACTCAACTGCTTATGTAATACTTAAATGATATCAGAGTTAGTTATATGTCTAACCAGTTTGACCTTTTGCAGTGCAGTACAGAACGCACTTCATCCTTTAATAAGTGTATTTTTGTGTTTTTCAGGGTTTTCTGCATGCAGTGTTTGAACGGCTAAAACAGTTTTTGGAGTGTAGTAAGTACTTGAATGTTTTGTCTAATATATGTTGTTACATACTGACAAACAAGCTGGGTGAAAGCATAATACAGTCATTTTTGCTTAGGGGGTTTAGATTTTGAATGCAGATATAAGTGCACTTTTATTGAAACTATATAGGCAAGACCTTTCAATAAAAGGTTCGTTAAATTATGTTTCAAAAAACTTTTCTCTGAAGAATAGAAATCATTCTTTGATAGGAATGAAAGTACCTGGCTATGGAATCTGTACTTGATCGCGAGGGGCCGATCCAGATTTTAAGTCTTGTTTCTAGAAAAGTTGATGGAAAATAGTGTTTTGTTCAGTGCTGAAATTATATCTAGCTTCTGTATAAGCTCTTCTGGAAGATTCCATAAGCTCTTCTGGAAGAGCTTCCGTAAGCTCTTCTGGAATACTTTATATAAAGTCCTCTTCTGGACTTTATTATATTCCACTGTTTGCTTGTTCTAATATGCAGTAACTGTGCTTTTCTGGTCCTTGTTTATTTGGTGTTTTTGGGGCACAGTGGACAGTTGTTTGCTTGTGTGTATTTTGGTTTTTGGCTAGCTGCCTAGCTTTACCAGGACGAATTGATCGCCGTAGTATCTTGGCTGTCATATACGTTGGCCTATGATATGCAGACCTATGATAGCCCTTAGACTACAGAGATTATGCATTTGTGTGCCCTAAGATGAGAAGTGAGTTGTTGCTTCACGTTTTCAGACCTCTTTTCTAATCACTAGGCCGTTTTGTGAAAACAGCTGCCACTACTTAAATTGGCCTGGAGATTACTTTTAACCTCCTTTTTGTTTGTATGCCCTCATTATGGCTCTTGATTTTCTCTGCTGTGTGCGAAGGCTTTGTCTCTTCTTACAATCTTACCAGAGTGTTTTTTAGTGTCTGTAATTATTTCTTTTCTTGTTAATTCATTCTATTTTGGTGTGTCTCTTAAAGATGAGGTTACTAGAATAGCGCACTGTATGATGTACTAAGGACATTGTGTTGCCCTTCTATAAGGGCATTTTCATTTTTTTCAAAAGTTTTCTATTTATCTATTTATGTCTACCCTAGCATTTGTTTTCAATTTTTGTTTTTTTTTCCACTGAGCTCTCTGTAATCATGTCTTGATTCTGTTTTATTCTGATCAGTCACAGTGAATTTTATTCAACTGAGAGTTAAAGAATTTGTTCCAGTATTATTTGAATTTTTGATTTTCAGTTCTTTCATAGATTTATTTTTTTGGCTACCATATCCCCTGACCTGCAGATAAAACAAGTTTTTCTTCAATGTTAATTTCTTCAAATGTGGCTGTCCAAAAAGAAAAGGAAGATTTGAAAAATAATAGCTGCTCTTAAATATCTGATTTTTACCAGGTAGAAACGTAGGAAGACAAAATGTATGCAGAGATCGTCTAGAAAAGACTATAATTCTATTCACTAAAGTGGTAAGTAAATTCTCAATTACTAATAATATTTCAGCTTCTGGAAGAGCACTCCTTATCCTATAGAAAATATATGTTCCTTTAAAACAATAAGTTTCAGATCTTTCAAACAAACAGAAAGGACTGCAGCATAGTTTATTTGTTATAGAAAATGTATCTGTTTGTTCATGCTTATGTAAATTGCAAGAGTAAAGAATAAATTTCCTTACCTCAAAGAGAATGCATAGGCAAATTATAACTAGAGTTTTGTTCAAAAAAAAAAAAACTTTTTAAAACAAAACATCTAATTGAGAATTTCATTGATGGGGAAAGAGATTATGGACTCCTATCCTGCCTTTCACAAGCAGTTACTCTTGTTTGTAAGCAGTTGAACTAAATAACTGTAACTGGCTGCTGTTAGTTTGTGTAAAGAAAGCTGACCAAAAACTTCCTGCCTCGTACACTACACATTTTTTATTATATGTTTTGACTTTTCAGCTAACTCAGCATACACAGGAATTGCAATGTCATTTACTTGGTCTTTCATAGTTAGAAAATCAATAGTGTTCCCATTGTTTACCCCTTCTATATCTTCAGGTCATTAATCTTGCTTAAATATTCCATCTTTTTAACAGAGGTGGGAATCACCTGGCGCTCTCATTGAAAATGAGCTGAAGGTGCTTTGACGCCAATATTCCTGGTCTTTAACACAGAACTCCTTATTTTGAACTCACAGGTAGAAAGAAAGAGATACGCACATTTTCATTCTTTTTTTACAGACTTGGAGTGAATGCATTTTTCTTGTAGGTAGTCTGGCCTTAGTGGAAATTAAGATGCAAGAATTTATACCTGGTGGTGTTGCAATAGCAGAAGAGGTGAAAGGAAGAGACCTGACCAGGCTGCTCTATATATCCAGCTTAGGAAAGTTGAGCTGAAGAGGCAACTGCTTCTAAAGGAAGGAGGGGAAAAAATAATCCTCTCCTTCCCCTCCTTTTTTTTTTTAACTTGGAATAATATCCTATTTCTAGGGAGAAGGTAGCAAATAATTACAGTGATTATAACATTTTCAGTTAGTTCCTACATGCATTGGAGTCCTTCTTTGTCTGTGTGTGTGGGTGTCTGTGTGTGTGTGGGTGTCTGTGTGTGTGTGGGTGTCTGTGTGTGTGTGGGTGTCTGTGTGTGGGTGTGTCTGTGTGCGTGTGCTATATAGGATGTTTGATAGCTATAAATACAACAGAAGATCACTGCTCTGGTGAAAGCGCAGTGGGTGACCTCCTTTACACCCTTCTGTTTTGAGGCTGAGATGCATTTTTAGCAAGAGGGAACCATTCAACTTATTTAAAACAAATCTGTACGTAAGTATCTGATAAAATTATGGGAGTTCTAAATGTGATTGATGCTTTTTTAATGCTACATTGCACACAAGCCAGTCTAGTTGAAAACAGATATTGTTTAAGCTTGTAGTTCATGTTTCAGTAAGCATTGTTACTGACTCTTTCCTAAGTACCTATGCTCAGTTTTCTGTAATTTTTATATAAAAAGGACTTGTTTTTTGCAACTATTTTGTGAAAGCATTTAATATGTAATATTTGCACAAAAGGTCATTTGATTTCTTTTTTTTTTTTTTTCCCCTCCTACTTGCCCTGTTTTAGCTTTTGGACTTCCTGGATCAACACCCCTTTTCCTTCACCCCTTTGATTCAGAGGTCCTTGGAGTTTGCTGTGAGCTATGTTTTCACAGAGGCGGGTGAAGGAGTTGTGTTTGAGCGGTTTATTGTACAGTGCATGAATCTCATTAAGATGATTGTAAAAAATTATGCATACAAGCCATCCAAAAATATTGAAGGTACTGCTGCTATTTACTAATCTCACATAAAAAACAGTGCTGTAAAAAAAAAAATAGTGAATTTGTGACATATAGTTTTATATATAGCAAGTTTATTCTATTTCTGTTGGACTGTTTTACAAGTTTGTGACTCTCTGTATACATCTGCATGTATGGATAAAAAAATTATTTCAAACTATTTTTTTCCCCCAAAACTAAACTTTCACATTAGTTTGACTTTTGTCAATCACTAGATGACAATTAACATTCTTGTTTCTACATTTAAGTTTCGTGAATATAAAGTATATGTATCTTGATTACACAAATCCAGCATAAAATTCTTTAAAATATTGACACATTTCCTCATTATTCATTATTATAGGAACTATAAAGTATAACTTATAGTACTTTAGAATGTCCTGATTATTAACAGAAATTACTGCTTACCCACATTGGTAGCTGTGTTAAGCTTTCAAAATTTGACTTTCAGTTGAAACATGAAGAATGTGCTATGCTTTAATAGACGCCACCTGCAGACTTTTGAGAAATGTATCATTTTGTTAAAAATGTATTGATAGAAATACTTTTTCTTAATTTGCCATTGATATATAGTGATTATGTTGTATAGCATATGGTATTTTTTATTACTGTTTTCTTGTAGACTTGAAAATTAACAGTTAATTTTATGATGATGTTTGGATATTTTCTGAGTCATAAGCATATCTCTTTTGAGTGCTCTGTGTCTTGTTTGTTTGTTGTATATTTTTATTCTACTTAATTTCAATAGACTTGCCAGTCTAATTGTGCTGCAAGAGAAATCTCTTTAATTGGAGCTTGACTTGCTGAACAAAGACACCTGGAAATCTTTTGGAAAATTCTAATTGTCTTAAGGATAATAATTTATGAAATATTGTTTTCTTGTAAGTTTGTAACTTTGAAATTATGCATTTTATTTCAGATAGCAGTCCTGAAACTCTTGAAGCACATAAGATAAAGACAGCATTTTTTACATATCCAACACTAATGGAAATATGCAGGAGATTAGTCACTCATTATTTCCTGCTGACAGAGGAAGAATTGACTATGTGGGAAGAGGACCCAGAAGGCTTCAGTAAGAAACTTTGTATAGTTTGTGTTTTGTTTAGATACTGGTATAAAATTTTTGATTTCCTCTTTGCCTCTACAAATTACCTATTGAGAATAACCTGTTACTTGTTCCGTTTCTGCATTCATGTTATATAAGCATTTTATTTTTATATATATATATATATATATATATATATATATATATATATATAAAATCAAGTTATATATTCCTTCTAGATATTGTTTT
>JAUBOD010000667.1:8904147-8924484 GCA_032353885.1 Nothura maculosa
TTAGCAAAAAGCTTTAGTTTAATATTATTTAGGAATTTCAGTCTGACGGTTATTTTTGTAATTCCAGACAATATTATCCAGGCAGGGTGCATTTCTGTTTCAATGTTTCATGACTGTTTCCAAAGTTAATGCTTCACGGACATCTGTGTTGTTAGCTTGAGCTGAACTGTGATTCTGAGCTTTTTGAGTGAGTCATAAGATAATGTGAGCTTAAAATGATCCTCCATTGTAACAGCTTTTTTCACAGGCTAGCTACCTTCTTTTGCCGAATCTTCTGTGACCCTTTAAGGGCACTGCCTGAGTATTTTTTTTCTGAGTGTTATGTTTTGAACGTTACCAAATAAACTTCAAAGGATTCTAAACAAAAATATGCTTTACTGAACTAAGGAAATCTTCAACGATGACAGAATATATGGGGGGATTCAGTTGTCAAAACAAGAATTGATTTGCTATTTGAAGATACTGTAATGTTAGTCAAAATACTTAATAGAGGCGAGTGGTTTCAGGTTTCTGACTTTTTTTTCTTTCAGGTCCGTATAGAGGCAGCTACAACACTGAAGCTAAATATCCTTCTCATAAGATTTTTTTTTAATATGTTATTTCAAAGTGACTGGAAGATAAATGATTTGGAGGTTACTAGAGAATTCTTTACCTTACAGTTTTCATATACTGCATTTGATTATTTGATCTCTCATCTGTTTGTCAGTCAGTATTCAGTTTTCCCTTAATGACTGTTTACCCGTAGACGACTTTGAATTCAGAACTGACCAGTTCTTGCCGGTAAGAGCATTTATATTGGGAGTATTGTCATGAGCAGATTCTTAGAAGCAAAGCAGGAAAAGATCATTTCCAAGTTCATTTTAACCCAGATTATTCAGTAAGCTCTGTGTGTGTGCGCGTGTGTGGTTTTTGTTTTTGTTTTTTAATCTTTGGCCAAAGTGTCTAAATCCTCCACCTGCCTCTGTTCAAAGTTTTATAATGTGCAATTTACCAATGCAGTTCAAAACCTCTTACTATTATAAACATTACAAATTGCTGCACTTGTCATTAGTACTAAATACAACCTGTACTGCAAGATGCTGGGTTTTTTGCTTAGCACAAATGCTGTTTTCAACAAATAAGCCTCCTCTTTTATGTTGCTTCCTTTCCAATATGCCTGTTTCAAACACTGTTTTCATATATATTTATAACACATATGTGTGTGTGGATATATATATATACTTTAGTTTTTTTTTAATATATATATATGTATATGTACACACACACACACACTAACTAACTGTAGATGTTTGTTTATAAAAGCATCTTCTGAATATAGAAGCCCTTTCTTGGTCTCCTATTTGGATATTCTTCATTGTGAGCATTAGTGCTGGCATTATATAACCAGTGAAAGATAAGCCATAAATATGAATACAAGAAAGTTTTATATTGATCTCACAAATTTACTAGCTGTATTTTGTTTGCCTTTGAGTCACAGTTCCTTTGGGAACAGACTAGATGAAAATGCAAAGTGCATCAGCACTGGAATTTCTGCAAGCTACGTTATCTATGCTGAAGTTAAGATGCCTCCTTCAGTTTAAAATGTCAATTTTATTTATTTACCCAGAAGCTGGAAGAGCTTATAACTTTGCTTAGAACTCTATATAAAATGTTTCTTTCTGGAGAGATGGTTTAAGCAATCTTATCAGTAAAGTTGTGTTTCTTAAAACATGACAACCATATGCTTTGAATTAGGTCACATACTTGAACTATTACACACGAGTGCCTCTAAATTTTTTTTATAGCCACCTTTGATCTGTGAGTGGTTAATACACATTTTGTAAATGCAAGACAAACATTTTGCACATTCTCTAAGTGTTGTGCAAGGTGCATAGAAGTCTTAGGTCAGTGTTGTAAGCATATGTGAATAATTTCTGATTTGTATCATCATTTTTTTTAATGGTCTGTTCTGTTGTTTACTTTTCTTCCAGTATCTGGAATCCATGTTTACACTGCTCTTTCAGCTGCTTCAGGAGGTTACAGAATGTGACACCAAAATGCACGTTCTTCATGTTCTCTCTTGTGTGATTGAAAGAGTCAATATGCAGGTATTTCTAAAAATTATTTTTTAGAAAATTCTCTGATTAACAGATAAGTCATTGTTATGGGAGATACCTGCATTATTTGCTTTACCAGATCTAATTTTCCACCGATCTTTTTTTTTTCTTAATAACATGATCTTGATTATTTTTTTCTTATTTTTTTGTTTTTTTCTCTTTTTACCTTTTTTGGTTTGAATTTTTTTGAGAACAAATAGAATCCATCTGCTTATTTTAATTCTTACAATGTTATTTTTTCCAAACTTCTGACAAATTACCTCTTCTTCCTTCTGAGCTATATTTTTTAGTGAACATTACTTATTGTAGACACTTCTTGTGACCAAACTTTTAGGGACTGTGCAGTTAAGTTCCTAATTGGTTGTGATATGAATGAGGATTGCCTTAGCTTCACTAAGGTTATTCCGATTATCTATTTTGAGAGCTTTCTGCTTTTTCAGCTCAATGTTAAAGAAGTTTTGCAGAATTGAATTGTTGTCTGATTGGTGTCTCTTTTTCATGGCAGTGCTGTAATTAAAACAGAAATAATACATGATTGAATTGTCTCTTAGAGCCCAGTGTAGTTTTTCTAATAGTTCTTTGGAGAAAAAGTCAACATGGGAGCCAGTTCCCTTGTGTGTCTTACTACCCAGGGAAATAATAGGAAAACAAATTCAGTGATGGTCTTTTAAGACTGTAGAGAATGTGGCATTCTGCAACAACTCTTATGTTATACTTTTAAGGGCTTTTTTCCCCCTGTTTTTAGGGAATGTAATTTTTCAGTAATCCTGTGTAAGTAAAGAACACAATGATATGGGAGCATCTTCAGATGTCAAAATCCAAGAATTTGGTGCTGTGTATGCTTCCTAAGTCTTATTTTACAAATGTCAGCATAAATAATATATTCTTTTCAGAACACTATAGACTTGGGAGTTGTTCTGGTCAGACAGTATGGAATATGATGTTTTAAAAGGAAGAAAGAGGAGTAAACTAAAGCAAATTGTATTTCTGTTGTGACAAAAGTACATCTAAAATCTTTCAAAAATAAAACCTGGGATAAATTAAAGATCTTGTTTCACACATTAAGACAAAAATCTATGTTCTGAACTTCAGATACGACCATATGTAGGATGTTTGGTTCAATATTTACCCCTCCTTTGGAAACAGAGTGAGGAGCACAATATGCTGCGATGTGCCATTCTAACCACCCTAATCCATCTTGTTCAGGTAAGGTGTGACAGTTCCATAAATGATACCACTATCTTTTTCTACCCTCTCATACATGCTTATGGGTTCAGTACATATACATTATGTTGACAAAAATAAGATGTATTTTGCTTTTGTAGAGTATTGTTATTCAGTCTTTTAATAAAAATATGGTAGTCTCCTGAGACAAACATTTCAATAAAAACAGTTCTTTATGGAGAAAAATGACTGAATTCTGGAGGCTGCTGCCTTAGGCTTTTTGTTTTTATTCTTGGAATCGTTACCTCCTTTGGGTGGAAAGCAGCTCATTCTGGGTTTTTACTTCTCAAAATGTGGTAGGACTATCAGTCTCTTCAGTTATTATTTATAGTTCTGACTAGATTCTGCAATGTAGTCCTACTCGTTTCTGCATTGTGTACCTTCAATATCTGTCAGGAATGTGGAATTTTCTATCTCAGTTACAAAAATTGTGTGAATTTTATCATGACATACTTCAAAATCATAGACAGAAATAGAGGCCAACACAGTATAATTTGCTTTGGTGCCTTTGTGTTTGCTCTTTTTTAAAAGATTAGCATCAAATATTTACCTTTGTGTTTAAATCCTTGCCATTATGTTTATCATCTATCAGGATATATTTCTCAGGACATTTCTTTGGAAGTTCAAACTTTATATTGTTATTTCTACCACTACCTTTTTACTTCATGACTTCTGACACCGCTGAAATACTTTTGCAATGATTGCTGCAACATTATTATATAGCATATAGAAAAAATCTTACTTAATTCCTCCTGAAACTTCTCAGCTTTTAAGACATTCTCTTCCCTTTTTTAAGTTGCAAGACAGACTATACAAGTTTGATCTGCCCACTCATGTGAAAGACTTATCATCTACAGTTATTTATATTCCAAACTGCTTTTTTTCTTCTTTTGAGAATTTATGTATACCCATGATCTTCTCCTCATGGATGTTTGATTTTTCAATGTCCATTTTAAAGTGGCAAGGTCAGATCTTTACAGTTAGAGCAGGGACTCCTGTCATATTGTTTTCCCTCGTAACTAGAGCTTCTCACTGCAATAGTATTTTTGAGAATAGATATGAATGCAATGATTCTCAGGTCCTTTCTTTTTCCTGTAGACTTTTGTAGACTTTTTTTTTTTTTTGAGACTTTTTGTAGACCTGTGTGTCTACAGGAGACTTTTTCATGACAGAATATATTGCTTACCAGACTGTATTCGTCAGTGTTAGATTATTCATCTAGCTAAGCTTGTTTAGCTCATGTAAGAGCTTATATCCTTCAAAACTCAAGAAATCCGATTGACTTTGAGCTCCACTTTTTTTTCTGCCTAGTACTAATAACTGTATTTAAGTGATATTGTTCCAGAAATAGAAGTTGGGGATAATTTGTAGCCTGTTAAGTTTTGCTCTTTACATGGCTGCTATTCAGGATGGTACTTCGACATACATCTGCAGAGAAGCAGTATAGCAAACCCCAGTGCTTTAAAGGCTCAGTGTAAGGACCTTGTGGAGGTCTTTTTGAAAGCCTATCAAAATGGCTAGCTACTTGCTTTTTTATCCAGAGATAAGGATTGAAATAAATTACCTGATTTTTTTAATCACTGAGGAAAAAGATCTTAGTAATTCTTAAATTTGAAATATTTAAGCCTGTGTGTAATTGAGTAAAACTACAAATAAATTTGAAAAATGCAAGTAGTAAATATTGAGGGACATAGCGAAAAATAATCTTGCATATATGATTACATTGATTGTAGATCCAGAAATGCCCTGATTTTTAAAAGTGTTGATATTCTGAAAATGAGTTGAAAGGAAGTTTCTTTCTATTTTTTATGCTTCAACCTTTTCTCTAAAGCTCTTTCTAAAAAGAGCATTCAGACTATATATTTATAAAAATGTGTAAGAATTATTCCAGAAAGAAACCGTAGCTGAGAGAGATGTCAAATAAATTAAAGCTTTAATGATTCAAAAAAATCATAAATATACAGAAACAGAATTTTTGCTTCATCTATCCTCATTTCACCTGATGAGTAATATCACAAAATAACCAGTTGTTTCTAACATAATTCTAGTATTCATTAGATTAGTTTTAATTGATTATTAATTTCAACAATAACAACCTTATTTTACAAATTAGCTTTATTTTTTTATTAAATTATTATTGAAAAAATTCTGCCATGTGTCCTGGATAAGTGTCTTTTTGCATCTCAGACTTTTTGATAACTTAAAAAATAAAATAATTGCTATCAGCAGTATGTAAATCTTTGTTAGGCAAGAAATGGAAACTCTTTTCATGATTCTTAGGACATGTCAGAAAATTTAGAAGGTAATAATGCCCCTGTTCCAATACTGTCTCTACCTCTGTCTTTAACACTTTCTCTTGAGTACTTAGTATTTATTAGAGCTGTGAATTTTTCATAGAAAGAAAACTAAAGGATGTTTTAGGATTATTTTTTTTGTCTTTGCAGACCATTAATAGGCCTCTTGTTTGTCAAAAGCTCAAGTAACTTTTCACAAGATTTGTTGAAAGTTGAGGAGTCTGAAACTGTTAATGCCTTCTTTTTAAAGTATAGTGCTTGAGTTCCTTAATATATATTTACAATATGTAACAGAAGAAACATCCTGGATCTTTCAGTGTTCCTCTTGAAATACTTTTTGAAATATTTTCTTTTTTAGATATTTTAAATGTTTCTATTTATTCTTACAGGGCCTGGGAGCAGACAGCAAAAATCTCTATCCTTTTCTACTTCCAGTGATTCAGCTAAGTACAGATGTTTCCCAGCCTCCACATGTCTATCTTCTGGAAGATGGTCTAGAGTTGTGGTAAGAGTATTCTTCATCAAAGTCTTAATTTTAAAACTCATTTTTATCCTCAGGGAAAGCCAGTAGACAAACAAAAACACCCACGATTTAACAAACACTTTGACTGTTTTAAGTATTTATATATTCTAGGTGTGTAGACCCTGATGTCATCTATTTCATATCTCTTCTCCAAAGAGGATTTACTTAGGGTATTAATGAAAGAAGCACAGTAAAAGTAACCAGTTGAGTACAAAATGTATTTGCAGGCAATTTCTAGCAAAATACATGTTTGTTGTGATAATGAACAGCAAGATGAAAAATCTAGTGTCCCTGCAATGTTAGCATTGAGGTAACTATTTGGTGTACTTGAGGAGTACAGCAGCCCACTGATTCTCAGAGCTGGACCCTGGAAGAGATGCAATTTTAAAGAGTGAAGTGCAGGAGAAGTTATTTTCCAAAACGCAAGTTATCTGAACTAAAACAGTGAGGGACCATATAATCCATCTGCCTTGAGGTTAATTTTCTTGTTCGTGGTGTAGCTGAACTCTTAAAAGGAAAAACAACTATTCAGACATCCAGCATATTTCTTTCATGGAAGTTGCTGTGTATTGACTTGATTCTGAAATAGTGAAAGGAATAGGGTTCCTTTGATCTAGACTGTAGATAGGCATTTGAATTACAAATACTTAGCCTGCAAATGGCCTGTGTTATCTGAGGCAAAACTAAGATTTAAAAGGCCTTTGGTGGTGGGAGAGTGACTTTGAAGTGTGAGATCTTGAAGAAATTTAAACTAGGGACCTTTTAAGTGCATCAGTTCACAGCTTTTATGTTTTTTTCTTGATCTGATCTTGAGAGAATTATTCATATGTGTGTAAGGTTCTTTTTTAAAGATTTCCTAGAGCTTCAGGATGGAGCTTGGAGGCAACGCCAGGACTTACAGAACTCCAACTGCTTCCAGAAAAAGCAGCTGGAGGCCAGTTAAGATATTTTACACCACCTAAAATGTTAATTAGATACCATAGTCCTACACCTGAGCTATGAGAACACATTGGAATGTGATGGTGGTGCTCATGCCTTTTTTTTTTTGGTGGTGGTACAAGTGGTGTCTGTTTTGTTTTCTAAACATAAGAACTTTCTTTATATTCAGTGTTTTTCAAGCTACAGGATTTTTTAATTTATATGATTGATTACTGTTTATACAGATAACATTGATGCAGCAGTGCTGAGAAGTTGACTGCAGCAGCTCCTTAGAGGTTCTCAAATGCTCCAAGGGTTTTTCTGTACACTGAATGTCCTTCTCTTGTCCTGGCTGCTGAAGTCTTATCCTTAAATATTTCCAATGCTGCATTTTTGAGGATATGTTGTTTTTAAAGCACTTTTGTTTTCTTGCATTAGCAAGGTCCATGTTATACGTATGGTAACATTGTAACTTGAACTGTTCATGGAGCTGTTCTCACTATTTACTTGCAGTTTATGTACATTGTTACTAGATCCCTGCAGTGTTTTGCATCTGTCAAAATTATCTCTCTCTATTATGTGTAGATGGTCTGATTTCACTTGGTCTATCCTTAGGTTAGTAACATTGGAGAATAGTCCCTGTCTTACACCTGAGCTCCTGAGAATATTTCAGAACATGTCTGCCCTTCTTGGTGAGTCTTTTACTAACAAAGCTTCCAAATTTCTTCTAACAGCCAGTGTTGTTCATATCCTTCAATGACCCTTATTGTAGCTGCAAAGGCTAAAGGTTAGCAAAATTGTTACTTTTCAGAGATCAAGAACAGGATTTTTCTTCAGCTTTTCAATCTGCTTCATTTGTTGTGTACTTATTGTAAAGAATTTTGTTTTTAAATAAGTTGAAGCTTCTTTGTACTCAGAAGGTAAAACAAACTTGATCAGCATAAACTGTAAAAAGAGTATAGGAATAATTTATAAGCAAAGCTTAAAGTTTTGAACTCATTGAGGTGATTTTTACTCAATTGTTTTAGTTCATTGGTTAGTTTCCATAGTCTTGATTGATTACTTCCTTCTTAATTTATAGGCTTCCCTACGTGGAAAACTTGCAATAGCCATACGTACACTCAATGTTAATGTTATTAAAATGCAGTGCTAACCCAAACTATGTGGCTGCAAATCCATTTTATTGGCAGAATTAAATTAAGAAATGTCACAGCTCTACTGTGTGTTGTGTTTTCTAATCCTAAATAAAGAGGAGTAGGGGTAAATAGTTCAGGTGCTTCATAAAATTGATTTAGTTTTTATGGAAGTCCCTGAGATTTTTATCACCAAATATTCAGGATTTTACTGATGTTGGTTATATGAAATATTTGCCCAGTCTGCTTACCATGATGATTTCTAGTCTGAAATATTGAAATTAGCTTTTCCATTATGAAGATAGCAATAGAGTTGGATGTTTTCCAGCTATCTGAGTATGGCTTTTTGGATATATATCAGTGGAGCAGCCCTGAAATTGAAAGCTGTGGTTTTGCTTGAGTTGTTGACAAAATAAAAAAATGCCTATGATGGTTAAGATTCAGTGCTTAGGAAATATGTTTTTTTTTCCTTTTTGCTTGTAACTAATGAGAATATTAAAATATTTAAAAGTTTGGTTTCTGTAAATATAGTTTTGTATAATGAAAGTTTTATTACTAACTAAATGGACTAAATGAAAGTTTTATTTTCTGTAGGTTGTGGAGCTAATAATTACAGGAAGTTTTTTTCCAGAAGCTTTTGTAAAAAATTACGAAAGTTGACATTTTAACTAGTCACTAATTTCAGCACTGTTATTTTTTCTGATCTAATAGTTAATAGACCATGACTGCACAGTGGTTGGGTTCTGGATGAGGTCTCTTGTTTCTCTGTATGTGCTAGATTGATAATGAATAAATGGTACTCAGAGATAGCGGCGTTTGACTTCATTCTGGTTGTCTTCATGCTATCTGCTACTCTTGCAGAGTAAAATGGAGGAATGTTTGGTGCGTAGACATAAATATACTACAAAAAGCTACTATAGTTATGATTTATGTCTTATGACTTAAGACTTATGATTTATGGCTTATGATCACTATTTAAGTGGTCGTGAGTTTCATAATTGTATCATGCTGCCAACCTACTTGTGTTAAACTTCAAGTGTATATTTGTCATTTGCCTGTGTTTTTTGCCGCTTTTTTATCTCTGTGAAACCACATCCTGTAGGTATGAGTTTTAAGTCCACATGCTTTTTCTTGCTGACACATTGAAGGAATGATCTAAAGCTCAGTGTATTTTGCTTCAAAAGCTCAATACCGTTAATATGACATCTAAGACAGATGACCATGACTCTCATCAGTCTTTCTCTAGTTCTAGTCAACATTTACTGACACAGAATATGAAAGGTTTCTAATTTATTGGCAATTAATGAGTCTCTTAAGTATGTTACAATGTGATCCATGTTTTATATATTCTACCACACATAACACACAGTAATGCACACCAGACTTGACTTTTTTTTCCCCTTGGTTAGCATGGGCTGGTTAAGTGATAGCGGGTTCCTTGTACCTTTTTTTTTCTTTTTCATTTTGTCTCTGGCAGTGAGATTTTGGAACCAAGCATTACTTTTTTCTTACATTTATGGGCATCTGGCACTTGCAAGCCACATGAGGAAAAAGGCATTTAGAACTGAGTTATTTCAATTGTGTTTTGGTTTGTTGAGGAGATTCTTATTTGTGATTTTTTTTTTCCAGAACTGAGTTCAGAAAACCTCAAGAATTGTTTTAAGATCATCAATGGTTATATTTTCTTATCTTCATCTGAATTTTTACAGGTATGTTACAATTGTATAAAGCTTCATATTAGCACCTTCCTTCTTGGCCAGCTAAGTTTTTCCCCTTGCTTTGGGAAATATCACTTAACTAGAAAAATGTGTATTCTCATTCATTTGTTTGTTTGGAGGAACACTTTTCTGATGTTAGTTAGCTCTTTATGGTACATACAGTGCATGTCGAGTAATATAAGATTTCACAAAAGTTATTAATAAGAGTTAAGATTTATGTGAATTTATTTAATGCTTTGATACCTGGAAAGGTCCTATAAAAGTTAATAATATTTACTAGTTTGCTAACTCTCTTACTAGGACAGTGTTATGATCGTAAGTTCTATGAAGGAATGAACTAGAGATCTTATCTTGTTCATTGAGACTGATTAATGACAAAGCTTTCATTAAATATGATCAGTTCAGGAAAGATGAGTTTTAGCAGCCACGGTCTTTCAAGAACAACTGGGTTGTCTGACATGTCGCGCTGCTGAGTTTTGGAATGCTTATACATAGAGTTAAAATAAGGGTTTTTTCCTCTCTCTTTTAATTTTAGATGTATGCTACTGACTTGTGCCGGTCATTTTGTGAACTCTTAAAGGATATAACTATTGAAGGTCAAGTTCAAGTTTTAAAGGTAGTATGGAATCAAAATAATCTTAATATGCAGATATTCAGCTCTTTTATCTTAACTATTTTAATTGTATCATGTCTTGGTCTTTACAGGCAGGTGGCCAAACATTGTATTATCAAGATGAGATTGTTCTCAGGAATCTTAGAGCACTAAGAACATTACTTTTTATGGAGAATGTGTGTAAATTGTGTTTTATAAGATATGTAACATTGAAAAAAGGCCATGCCAACATTGTGCAATATACAATAGCATTTAGACAAAACAAGGATTGTATTTATATCAATTGACTTAAATTAGGTTTAATCTTTGGCTATCAGTGCACTGTTGTAATATGTAGGAAACTAATTAAAATTTTTCCATTCTAATTGAATTTTAGAATGGAGAGTACCATGTGAGCCAGAACAGTTCCATGGAGGAGTTCAGCAAAGCCAAAGTGCAAAAAGACAAAATTAATTTATGAATAGATTACATATTTTGAGTAGTATTTAAATGAAAAAGGAGAAAAGCAATAAAGCAATTTAAGTGAAGGATAATAGTGGGCAGAACGTACAAATCTTTTCAATGAATTGTAGTGAGTTAAGTGGCTTTTGGAGATGTGTATACATAAAGACTGGATTTATGGATATTTTACCATGGTTGAAGTGGTTGCTATGTTAATTCTGCTGGCAACAATGGCAAGTGTTTAAGAAATGGAGAGAATTTATTCATATATCATGAAAACCTAAACAATTCCATCTGTCCTTCTCCTATAATGAGTGTCTGTGAAGTGTTTTAGGTAAGTGAATGCGTCTTTTCTGGTAGAAAAGAGGTGGTTGAACAGAACTGCTGACTTTAGTTGTCAAGGAAGCTGTCCTTTCCTGTTGTTACTTTGAAAATTCCTGTGAGATGAGCCTTTGAAAAATGGAATTCTTGTATCTAATTTCTGCTTCATATTCAGGAGCAGCAAAGCCACTGTTCACAGCATCCAATTTTAGAATGTTTCAGGTTACATGAACACATCCAGGGAGCTAGTAGGTCCCATGCAGTGATGACAGGACAGAGGAATAGAAATGATCCCTACAGATGAGACTTGCAGAGTACTTCACTAGCGCATTCTTTCAGTTTTGAGCTCTTCTGAAATGAACCGTAATCCTGCTTTTTATGTGTAATTAGCAGCAAGCATCCTACCAGCAGTATTATTTTATAGACCAGTATATGTAGTTTTAAATCTGTTACAATTTCTAAATACAAGTCTAATTTCCTTTTGTTTTTAAGGTTGTGGAAAATGTCCTAAAGGTAAACCCTGTTTTAGGGCCTCAAATGTTTCAACCTCTTCTTCCATCAGTATTTAGGGGAATTCTAGATGGAGAGGTAAGAATTATTATTTTAGACTGCTGTCAACTCCCTTTTACCTTAAGGAAGGTACCCTCAACTATCTGCCTTAACTTTCATTTTGATTTTTTTTCTCTCTAGTTTTAAGTATACAAAGAGCTGGTAGATATCCTTAAAATAACTTACATAGTAGCACCTAAATCTTGTTAAAGCAGCATATTTCTTCACTTTTGCTGTCATCCAGTGTTTATTTCAATGAAATGGCACAGACTTTATCCTGTTTCTAAACTGTTACAGCTGAAAATGTGTCATAGTTACCCTGGTAATACTCTCTCAGATCTTTTGCAGGTTTTGAAGGTTTTTTATTGTTGGGTCTTGCTTAAAACAAACTACCCCTTGTTAAGTGTCACATGTGCCAGGGAAAAATGAGCTGGAAAGGAAGGAGATTGTCTCCAGCTTCTTTTTCTAGCTTATGTAACTGAACATGATCACATCATTCAGCTCTACTTATATATGAGAGAAGCTTTAGGATTTTTTTTTTTTTTTTTTTTTTACTTAGATGGTCTTAAGTTCTTGCTTTTGATGTTGCTGTTATATAAGTATTACCTATTGTAGTTAAAAGGTTATTTCAGTTGAGTGGAATTTTACATTCCCTTTTAAAATGCCAACTTGTTAATTATTTCTTTTATTTAAAAAAAAGGTATAAGTTGGCAATATCATTTTAAAATTTTTAAACATAGCTGGAATATTACTTAGAATGTTACTCATCAGTTTCCTACATTAGGGGAATAAATGAGTGAATTATTACACTTCTGAGTGGCTACTACAGGGGAGGAGTCTTTGCTATCCAAGCTGATACCCCAGAAATCACAGAAGAGGAAGTAATGGGTATATGAGGAGCACTGCAGCACCTTGAGAAATCCCAAGTACTTGTCTGAACTATTTTAAAGCTCTGCTTTATTTTTTCTTTCTGCCAGTGATCTGTGCACAAGTCTTTGCTGTCAAGAAGTTTTGATGTTGGACCAAAAGAATTCAAATACTTTTTTTATTTTATTTTTTTAACTGTGGGGCCTTGCAGTGGTAGCAGGACAAAATGTATATATATTATTGTTAGAAAAGTTAGTGGTGGAATTCTTATGTTTATGTCTTTTTGAGCAAAACCATAGATTCTCTGAGAGTTAAAGACTTCCAAGTAGCAATATTGGCTCCCACAATAACTGAGATATTCCCAAGAATAAACCAAGCGATATTACTTAGCACTATATTGGTTACTGTATAAAATACAAAAAGTTTGAACAAATTGTTGTTTGTTTCAAAGATTCAAAACTATCCAGATTACAACAGAGTAGATTATTAAAAGAGATCTTCTGCTTGAAGACCATAATTATTTCATTTACTAATATTCAAAAATGTGTTAATCTTGTATTTTCACTAATAGCTTTTTCAGGTAAATTTCTTATTTTTCAAGTAAGCAATTCCAGCAGTTTGTCTTGCTGAATGCTGGATAATAGAAATAAATCTGTGTTTTCTTTTTAAAATAAAAATTAATAACTAACCATAATAAACTAATGAGGTTTTCAGTGCCTCCAGTTAGCTACGAGACATTGACAAATTAGGATTTAGCAAATGTATTTAACTTCTCTGAAACACTATTTAATTTTAGAAGTACTAAGCATTTCTAAATGTTATTAAAATAGTAATTTTTAATTTACTTTAAAAGACAATTTAAATAGTGCAGTCTATTTTTCTCCTTAAGAGGCAGAATTTAAAATGTAATATAAAGTCACTTTCAGTTGTTGGTGAAAACTGAACTTGATTGCCATAGTTCTCCTGTTCTTTAGAACCAGGAAACTGCTTAGTAATGAGTCCTGAGTATTGTGTTCTGAGTGGTAGCACAGTTTATAATTTTTAATTTAATAAAATACATCAATCAAAGCTGCATGCTATACTTTACATGTATTTTTGTTTGTATGTTAAATATTTATTTTCTTAGTAATATTTATTTTTCCATTTTACTCTCGTTTCAGAGATATCCAGTGGTGATGTCTACTTACCTGGGGGTCATGGGGAGAGTTCTTCTACAAAATACAAGCTTTTTTTCATTGCTTCTGAGCCAGATGGCTTGTGAATTGGGTCAAGAGGTAAGGATATATGTTGTAGTATTTCAGGTAAACTACATATTGAAACCTTGTCTTCTTTTGATGTTCCATCATATTTTTTGAGAACTTATCCCTATATTTTCAATATGTTTTTCTCCCTAATCCAACTTGATTCCTCTCTTTCTCCTCCTTTGGTCTTTCCACATCTGCACTAAGTTGTCTATATTCCACAGTCTCCTGAAAAAAACATCTCGTGAGCTTTACTCATTATCTAAATTTTCTTCCTTCTATAAGTAGTTCCTTTAATTTTCTTGGCACTATGGGATGGAAGCTTCTTTCCTTGACTCATCTTGGGGATTTCATACCAGGACCAATGGTCTGCCTTTTCTCCTTTGGTAGTTTTTCTCCTCTGGTCAGAGTTTGTGATTGTGTGCTTCATTTTCAATGGTTAATTTCCTAAGATTCTTTGGCCTGTTACTTTTTCTTATCCTTGCTGGCTTTTGACGTCGTTATTCACATACCCTAACAGAAACATTCATTCAAATTTGGAACTGTTTTAAGTGTGTCTGTGCAAGTGTGTTCCTTGCACAGCATGCTGCTGTTGCTAGGAAATTGAGGACTTCTGTGATAGGAATATTTTGAAAGACCAAGAAAATAAGAAGTTTCAAAGCTCAAGTGATGAGTGCTGAACTGCTAGATAGTCTATCTGTTAACTGAAATCTAAGCATGAATCAAACACATTCCTAAAGCTTTAGGTATGCCATCCAGTGGCATGCCAAATATTTTACCTCCTATTCTAACTGAAGGACTAGAATCTTAAGAGATCTTCCACTAATAAGCTTTCTTGCTTCAACTGTTTTACTTTGTCTTTTAGTGAAATTTAATAAACTGCCTGCTCATGGGTAAAAGAGATTTTTTCAAGCAGGTAATCACAAGTCTTCAGTTTTTATCTTTGTGCTCTCTTTTACCTTCACTGGTAAAAGTTACATGAGTTAAATATAATAAATGTCTATATGCAAAATGTTCGAGTAACTGAGCGTCTGTTGCTTTATTTAAAGCATTTCTGACTTCTGGGTCATGATGAATAGACTAATTTGACATGATTGTGTATGAAGGGAGGGAGTCCTCAGGGCCTGGAAGGATTGTCATAGGAGATACAAGTAGACTGTTGCTGTAAATTTCTTGTCATACATAACTGTGTGTTGACCTTCGTGGGCTGAAAGTCTCCCAACTGATTGTTAATTTTTTTTTTCTAAGGCTCAAATAGGTGGGTATGCATTTGTGTGAAATATTCTGTTTTCATTTGCATTCCAGTACAACAAAGCAATTGATCTGTAAATTAACTGTATGCATTTTTTCCCAGTTGGACCAACTTCTTGGTAACATGATTGAAATGTGGGTTGACCGGATGGATAACATCACTCAGCCAGAAAGACGAAAACTTTCAGCTTTGGCCTTGCTTTCACTTCTACCATCAGTGAATAGGTGAGAAAATTTTAAATGCTTTATACAAGGATATTTCAATGGCCCTTAAATTTTCTAAAATGTTTCACAATTCTACAGGTTGTTATTCTAGTATGAGTAGTTTTATTACGTATTTATGGTTAAAGATACTAAAAAAAATTTAAGAGTTTTCAAACTACATTATATTAACTTTATTGTATTATATGAAACAATAAGAACTTTATATTTCATGAAAAATGTATAGTAAAAATGAAGAAACAGAATCACATATCTTATTGTCATATGCTTTATTGCATCTTCTCGTATTAATACTAGACTAACTACTGCTCACATATGCACTTAAGTAGTTGTTTAGTTGCCCTGTAAGTCTTTTTGGGTCCTTTTCAAGGAACAATGTTTGTCTGTCTTACTTCATAGTGAGGGTATATCTTGAATTTCATCATGGTTTTCTTTTCTTTGTAATTTATTTTTTCATTTATTTTTTTTCTCCTCCGTGACACAAAGTAGAAGAGTTGCATGGAAAAACAAAAAAAGATAGAAAGAAAACTTTAAAATATTTTTTCAGTGTAGACTTCTGTAGCAAGCCACTCACATTATTGTCCTTTTTCTCTATTTTGTTGTGGGATAAACATGAGGAGAATGTTTTTAATGAAAATGATGAATAGGGTAACACTAAGTTTTAAATTGTCACTTTTAGAAATCACATGTAATGCACGCCTAGATAAGATTTTTAGTCCCTCCCTACTTTAGGATTACTGTTCCCTGCTTTGTCACTCGTGCCAGGAGGGCACAGTACCATGTGTTTACATTTGGTTTGGAGGGTTTCCTATAGAGTTTTGTGTATTTTCTAGTGGTAATTTAGGTTCTACTTAGAAACCCTAAAGCTGTAGAATATATTGTCAGTACCCTAAACTTAAGGAACTCTCCTGTGTATAATTTTGAAGAGATGTCACTGCTCCTGATATGTGCAGTTCTCCTTCACCTCCTCTTTCGCCCTCACTCATCAGGACAGACACCCAGCCAAAGATGAATGCAGCAGGTGCCTTGGGCAAAAAGTTTTACATTTTTTTTTCCCTTCTCTTGTCCAACAAATGTACAATGTTATATTATTTAAGAGTATATTCTAAACCTCGTTAAGTGTTACTTAAAATTTAAGGTACTTAAATAGAATGTCCAAAAAAAGGCTGTCTTTGAAGCTTCTCTTATAGAGAGGAAGGAAAAACTATTTGCTCTAGATAGCTTTGTTATTTTGAGCTACCTTGAGCTGCTTCAAATTTCCTGCTGCAAGAGCCAGTTATTCCTGGCAGTCCTTACACAATAGAAATTCTCAAAATGACAGCTTTATTTTTCAGGTACTCAAATCACTTAGGATTTTTTTTTTTCTAAAATGAAAAAAAAAATCTTTTTAGTGTACCTTTAGATACAGCATATATACAGAATACACAGATAAGCTTCAGATGCAATATGTGAAAAAGATTCTGCAATTTATTTTTCCATCTACTACTGAAAAATGTAAGCCATTCTGTCATCTCTTTCAGAGTTGCAGGTAATGGCATATGTCTTCAGTATGTTCACAAATCATTGTAGCAACACTGTGCTCTTATCCTGTCTGCATGTAGTCCTTAAGCCCAGCATCCTGTTTATCTTCCTATGCACAGCTGCATATTGTGTTAGACTCTAGGTGTTCATATTAAAAACAAAATTAAAATGAAACAATAACTAGGCTACTTTCCTGATTACTGTGTTGCAGCACCTTTTCACTTAGCAGCAATTTCCTGGGTTTACTTGTTTTTTCTTGTAAATTAAATGCTGCCCAATTATCTGCATTTGCCAGCTGAATCTGGCCACTCGATTTTTCTTTAGTATTTTTTATCTATTTGTAAGTGCTTACTATTTTTCACATTTTGTGCTCTTACTAACAACCTAGTAATTCTCTGTGTCTGTGTGAATGTATTAAATGCATTTATTAAAAGCTCTTAGTACTTCATAAAATAGTTAGCCTTATTTATTTTGATTAAGCGTGGGCTAGGTCTTTTTAACAGCCTTTTCCCATAAACTGATGTGGATATTGGAGTTTATTGAAAATACAAAAATGGTAGGACGCTATGTAAAATGTTAAAAACTTCATTAACGGTTATAAAGGCAATCACTCAACTAAAATAAGAATTTAATACTATTACTGTGATTTTCTGCTCTTCTTTATGTAAATATTTCTACTCTTTTTTTTTTTTTTACTCTCGAGTTTGCTGTGAAGGCTTTTGTCTACTTATGAGAATTTACAACACAAAATTAAAGACCCTGTTTAAAAAAAAATATATTAATTTTCTTTCCCAAAAGCTTGTCCCCTTTGAGAATACATTTTGAGCTTGAAATATGAAGCATTTCAGTTTATTTTCCTTTATAATTTGGGACCCTTGAGTAGTGTTTTGAGATTCCATTGTTCATTTTTCCCTTTGCTTCACATGGAAATACTTGTCTCGAACTATTGTAGGGAAAATGTTGAGCACCTAAGAGGTTCCCTGGGTTGCTGTACTCCTATTTAATCTTTATGCAAATGACTGTCTGCTTTTTCTCACTGTGTGTCAAATCTGATATGTCAGCCCATATGAATTATGCCATTTAGATAATTGACATTGCAAGTTTAAGTACAGATAGTATGTAATTATTAATCTTCATTAGGTAATTACAGAAGTTAGGGGATTTTTTCCCTGGTGTTCTCTAAAGTTATTTTAAGCTATAAAATTTAATTTTCATCTGAAGAAATTATCTATATGTAATGCAGGAAATGACAGAAAAGTGCTTTATAAAATGTCGTTTTCCTTAGTTGTATCGCCGTTTATAAAGTAAGAATTTGTTATATAACTGGTTTTAATATCCATATAAAGAAAAGAAAATGTACTCCTTAGTCCATTTCTGTGTCTTCTCTATTTTTGTTTCTTCAGTCAAAGTTGGGTTCACCCATATTTAGACTTTACATTTTAAGACGAGTTCTTTTAAGTGGTTTGCTTTGGCCTTGGCATATGTTTGGTTTGTCCACCAGGTAACAGTGTAGTTTTAACTGAGTTTCGGTGTTAATCTTAGCATCATAGTTTGTGTATCTCAAAGTCTCCAAGTTAAGGAAGTCACAGTACTACGTGCAGTTGACCTCATAGAATTGACAAGGAGATGCAGGTTGGAGAGACGTTTTCAACTCCCATTGTTCAGAATCTGTCGTTTGCATCTAGTTGTTCTTATGAAATGATCAGGAAGAAAGTATCATTTCTCTGTCCATAATGCCGTGTTTGCAAAAATGAATCAAATGATGGCAGGGACATGTCACCAGATGCTCTGACCTCGTGCACAAAAGTAGCTGCGGTCACAAGGGGTTGAGTTGCCTCGTGCCTTACTTTCATTTGTGACCTATTTAACTGTAGGGTTTCAGTAAGCTTTCCCAAAAGTTTTAAATATAATTTTCCCTAAAATAGATTTTAATTATGTAAAGGACAAAAAGAAGAAAATAATGGACTAAGCTTCTTTTTAGCTTTTCACTTTGCAGTGAACATTTCAGAAAATGCACTGATTGTTATGCTTTTTCTTTAGCTATTAGCTGCAAATGCAGGCAGTGTGCTGCAGAAAGCTATAAAATTAGATTTATTTCTGAATCAATTCTTAGGAACTGATTTGTTCCCATCAAAATTTTGAAAATATTTTACTTCGCATTCTTTAAATCTTTGAGTTTAAATTTTATTGTGTGCATATTTGTTGTTGTGAAGTTAGAATGCAGGGGATAAGAAGCTAGATCTTCAATATTATTAAAAAGCAGTAGGTGGCAATATATCTTTTTCTTTTTTAAAAAAAAAATTGTTAATATTGAGTACATATTTCATCACTTCCCTAATTTGAACAGAGTTCACAAAGTATTTTGGTGAATAGTAGGGGCTTCAGCTATAAATACTTTTTTTCCTCAGAATGTCCCATCTGATTTAATCGATAGCATGGCAGGTCAGCCTTCTTGATACCTTCTTTGCCATACTAGTAGTCCCTCTGTAGATGAATTATTATTTTTTTCTCTTTAATTTACATGACAAACGTGATGCATTGATTTCATGACTGCTTACAGTGAGTTGAGGAATTTAACAATTTCTCATTGGTATAATCTAGTATAATTATGCTAGTGTATTGCTAGTTGCAGGATGCTTTCTGTCATATTACTTGTTGGAGTTTAAAGCAAAATAAGATTGAGATTAATTTTTCTTTCCTAAATGGGAAAATATGTAATTTCACATTTTACAATTTTTCAGTATTTTTAGAAAACTGCTTGATAATTTAATCAAATGTAGTAAAAGTTTGAGGATAAAAAGATATAAAGATAGCTTATTTTGAAATAGATTTTTGTGATGTAGGCTTATGTATACGAATGTTTTGCATTGTAGAATTTTCTTTTTAAATGTGGAATGTGTTTTGTTGACCTATTAAGTTGGTATTGAGATAGATGTAGTTATAAGAGTCGCTCTTGCTGCTGTATTGGAGCACAATAGCGCTCTGAACAGAAATTTCCCATAAGCAGCAGATCAAGAACTTTTATAAGAATGTGAAAGGAGACATCTGGAAATTTGTAGATAATATGGATAATGGTGTTGGTGAAGGAAAGGAGTTTTGAGGCCTAATAAACACGAATAAGATGAACACCAAAGCACCAAAAGTTCCACAGGAACTTAAGAAAACATTTCTTAGCAGTGAAGGTGACAGAGCACTGGAACAGGCTGCCCAGAGAGGCTGTGGAATCTTCTTTGGAGATTTTTAAAATCTGCTTGGATGCAGCCCTGAGCCACGTGCTTTACGTGACCCTGCATTTGCAGAGAGTTGGACTAGATGATGTCTGAGGTCCCTTCCAACCTTAAGCACTCCATGGTTCTGTGAACATAGCCAACAGGACTGGATGTAGCTAAGTGAGCTGAGATTGAA